>PVKM010014942.1:7782-28555 GCA_004027735.1 Carollia perspicillata | reverse complement strand
CACGTCAAACCTGCCACCTGGGGTTTGAATCTACGGACACACACAGAGGAGGAGGACGTCTGGGGTAGAAACCCTTCACACTCTACAGAAAGACCACGTTTAGCCACAGGGGTTGGAAGGCCCTCTAAGGGGAAGAGAGGCTGAGACCCCTGATGCTTAGTTCCACTGCGTAATTCAACCAAAGGACACTTCACCAAGAGAGAGAACCAGGCACTTCTGAGTGCCACAGTGAGGCTCCTGCCAGAACGATGCCATCTAAGAGTGGCTCTGTCCTTGATCCTGATGGCACAGAAGACTCATGGTCCATACGCCCTGGAGATCATGACCTGCAAGAAAGAGCACCCCCCCCCCTGCAGGGGAGGGGAGGGCCGGGCCGCAGGGGGCGTGTGAGGCAAAGCCGCTGTACCAGTTCCCTCACTTGGTGACTTATTTACGGTGCCTACTGCGTGCCAGGTGCCGAGGAAATGGGGGTAAGCAAACACGGGCGCTGCCCTGGCTCTCAAGGGGCTCACAACTTGGAATTCCCTTGAGAAATTAGAAATCCAAAAAAGGTAAAGGGGATTAGTTTAAAGAGGGCACTCCGCTTTGGGAGAAAGTCCAAAAGGTCAAGCACTAACCCTGTAACCAAGCACAAGTCACAGGCAGACCATTCGCTCAAAACTGCCTCCTAGCTCTCCCCACCTCTGCTGACGAACTCAGCTTTGCCCGTCCTGCCCAAGGCCCAGGACAGCAGAGCATGAAGATTTCTCCCTTTGGAGTTCTCCCGTGGAGTATTCCACACTCTGTCTCCTCCCGCCCCACCCCCACCCCCAATGCTTGCAATCGAGTTTTTCATAGTACGTGAATTAGAACTGATGGCAGGAATCCTGACTTGGAAGAAAGTGGACATATTCCTCCAAACATATTTTTTAAAAAACTTTTGAGTTGGATATAGATCTCAGCATTATCATGGTCCAAAAATTTTAAAGGGAAATTTAGAAAGAAAAATTGGACTGTAATTTTAAATTTCACTACATGGTAACTTCACTAAATAACTGCAAGGCTGAGTGATACTCTACATTGGGCTTTTTTGGGGGGCCATTAGCCATGGGTAGGCTGTATTTTAGAGCGGGGTGAGGATTTAGACCGCAAGGCCCACACACTGGGAGCTCAATTTCACATTCGATGTACCAATTCTAACGCCAGTCCACTCTTAGTCTCACCTTACACATATCAACCCTGTAGAGTTTCATTATTTCCAGTTCAAAAGAAAAAGCTGAGTAGCCGATATGCACATAAATCCCAAACAAAAGGTATAACGATGAGACCAACACATGGGAGATAAATATGGACTTATTTGTTCACAAAATGTTAATGATTTAAAGAAAAAACTCCTCTTTGGAATTTCTTAGAGTTGAAAATTTAAAGGTAACTCAGTGACAAAGAAGGCATTCTTTAGCAGACCGATTCCTCGCAATTCCCTCAGAGGACTGGGTATCACAGTGGCACTACTGGAAAAGGTAGTGACATACCTTTTAATATGCAGTGCTGTGCGTGAAATAAGAAGCGATGTGTCGGCAGTAGCAATCGGATTGTTTAAGCACTCAGACAGTTGCCTTGAAGTATAATAAAACTGAGCATGAAATGAAAGGTTCATGCAGGTCTATGAGCAAAACAAAAACAGAAACCCAGAAACCGGCCCCGCCCGCAGTCGGCCCTGCCCTCCCAGGCCCCCCTGCCGGCCCCCTGCAAGCTCTTCCTGTGGGCGTAAAACCCTTCTGCTTCGGAAGACCTACAGGCTTCATACATTCACCTGGTGGCTCATGAAGACCAGAAACACTGTCATAGAAAGAAGCTCTCTGAATATTCTGAATCTCTAAAGCAGAGAAACAGCAAAAACAGGAGGACAGAAGAGCAAATACACAAACACTTCAGTTAGTGTGAAAGACATTCGACATCACAAGTAAACTTTGAAATGTAGCTACGAAAGTAGCCAGTCCAGGGGAGATCCCATGCAAACATTACTATTTAGAAAATCTGCACATTTGGACAAAGTTCTTTATAAAATAAATTTAATCTGAATAAAAAAATGCATATTCCCAACTCCAGGTGTGAACATTTTATCACAGCAATGTTAAATGATTACCCCCATGTAAATGCAGAATGAAATTTTAAGCGTTATAAGGTACTAGTCAAGTTGTCCTTCATAAAATGATCTTGCAATTAGCAAATTAGAGCAAGGCTGCGATAAATCACAGCACTCTGGGAAATGTATGTAGTAGTAGCTTTTACTGTCAAAATTTATACTGCTGTGTAATTTTACTTCCAGTACAGACTTTAGAAATATAATTTACTTCAAACACAAATTACTAACAGGTAACTATGATTCAGGAAAGCAAAATTTAAGTTCTGTTGCAAGAAAATATTAAAATAACTTTAAATCATAAGGAAGGAACTTATCATACCATTCCTCCTAAAAACAGCCAATGGGGCACATTTACGTTAAAAATGCAATCTTTAGTTTTTGGGTTTTTTTTTCTGTATATAAGCCCCAAGAAGGGGCGAGAAGTCCTGTGCAGCTGGTAGCAAGATCCCCAAACATCTTTTAGTAAAAAGGAGGGCACTATGAATCTCTAGGGCAGGGCTGCCACCAAAAAATTTTATTTCTCCTGGTTTGGCCTTCAGAAAACTCTGTAGAACTCTAACACAAAGTTATTTCAACACATAATGTTTTATATTCAGGGCATGGCACCTTACAGGCAAACTGTACTCGTATGTCACATGTTCATATACTCAGAGTCCACTTGTTATTTTCTGCTTTTGCATTCATGTAGTTATAAAGGTAGAAAAGGTGATTTTCTTTTCCTGGAGAAAAAGCTACCCTTGTCCCGAGTGATCTCCACACGTGGAGTGAGCGGTGATCAATTCCACCTCAGCATCCTCCTCAGACCTCATGTATGGAACACACGGCCCGCAAAATCGCCCAACACACTACCGCTGCTCTGCCTGCCCCTCCCCCAACAGGGAGTGACCTCCGAGATCCTGGCACTCAGATGACACCGAATCACTGTCCACCTAAGCTGATGAGCAAGAGGACTTCCTACAAGTAGCAGCATTATCAGTAGAGCAGACATGGAGGAATATTCCAGGAGCAGATACTAACACAGCCAAACCAAACCGGGGTAGGTAAGATTCCCATCAGCCTGTTTTGACAAAAGTGGCCACACACGCTGCCAAACACCTATCTGTAAGAAAGGCAACGGCGACCACGGGGCTATAAAGTCTGGGGTCCGAGCTGTGGACTGAACACAGAGGGACAGGGCTCGGGCCAGGACCGAAGGGGCTCGTCGAGGCTGCAGGGGTTTTCACTCAGCATTTCTGGCATCAAGTAAGTAGCCTCCCTGCAGCTGTGGAAAGCACAAAAAGGCAGGGGAGTCCTCTGAAGACCCGGCCATGCCCTTGGGCACATCAACTGTGACACAACTGCAGCCCCACCCCTCCGTGCTGGCCAGACCTTATTTATATTCTCGAAGCCTCTGACCCACTGCTGCCAAAGGCTCCCCCGCTCCAGGGGATGACGGGGCATGGAGTGACAGGAGAAGAGTGGAGGGAGGAAGCCAAGGAAGCTGGGAGCCAAGACAGAGGCTCGCTCAGTCCTATGACCGCGTCTGTGCCCATCCCGAGTGTCCAACCATCAACAGGCTGCGAGGCCGGGTGGGGCCGTGTCCTTCTGCATTCCCAAGTGCCACAGACCTCACAGATGACAACCAGGGCACACACAGTTACACACGCAGTGGCACAGGAATGGGTCAGGTGCTCCACAGGGGCTTCCACAGATCTTTTTGGGTTAAGAAATTAAAGATAAGAGTCTTAGTGGTTCACAACATCAGAACCAGTATGTAAACTCAGGACATAATTTCTTCTATTATCATCTTTAATTTCCCAAATACCTGTGTCTTTTCTCCTTCAAAATGAAGAAGAAAAATCAATTTTGAGGCTTCCAGAATAAAAATGCCAGTGTCCTCTGTTCCTCTTTTCCTGTTCATTCCTTCCACGCCCACCTCGAGGTTCCTTCCCACCGATCCGGCCAGCCAAGCACTGTCCGTTTCGCGTCTTCAAGTCCACACGTCTCCCCGCGCCTGGTACACAAACCAGCTGACGCTCTTACTCCATCAAGTCCCGCCCACTGAGGCTGGCAGCGGGGCTTCTCCACGGTCTGCTCTCCACCCGTCACTGGCCTCATTGCCTGCCCGTGCCCTTCTGCCCCAGCCCCGCTCCGAAGCCCAAAGGGAACACTTTCCCTGGGCTGTGATCTCCTGCTTCCGAGTGTGACCGCTCACCCCTCCTTCTCCATGCCAACGTCACTCCCCCAAACACTCCCCGGCCCTAGCCGAGCCAGCTCACGCGAGCCTACTCATTGCTCGACGTTTAAGGCATGATCAGGACACAGACGCTCATAAATTAGTGCTGAAAACCTGCAGCGAGTGTTTAGTAAATGTCAGTTTTCCTTATTTTTTCACCAAAGTATTATCTTTCCAAGACAAGGAAAACTGCCTGCTCCTCCACGACATTTACCGTGGCACCCCAGGGAAGCGGTGGGCCCTTGCTGTGTTGTGCACGGCTACGAGCCCGTCCCGCACCACGCCCACCGCGCTCACCGGGTAGCTCTGGTCCTCACACCTGGCTCCGTGGCTCACTCCCTTTCCCATGCTCTCAGACCCAAGAAGAGTGCCGGGAGGCGGGGAACCACGGGCAGCTCCAGCCCACACCGCGCCCAGTCCGGGCACGACAGAAGCGACTCCTGACGGAACGCAGGCATTCACGGCTGGCAGCACCACTCCGTTCTCCTCCCTTTGCGGCCCTTCCCACGCGGAGGTCCGCCTCGCCGGGGCTGTTTTTGGAGCACCTGCGGACACCCTACGACAAGTGGGGCTCAGAGTCCTTCTCCTGCTCTGGTTCCAGTTCCTCAGATTCCACGCTAACATTTCACAGCGACAGGGTCAGGGTTCCCACAACTATGAAGCACCGCCAATGCCACACGAGCTTCCTGCTTCTCTCCTCCTCCCGCGGCATCCGGCTGACCGGGTCGCTGCGAGCACAGTGACACTCAGCATGGTTTCAAGACTTTCGCCCAACGGCATAAAGGTAAAAAGCTTCCGTTTTACTCGTTGGACACACCTAACGTGTTCCACAAACCCCTCCTTTTACACAGTCTCCTCCCAGGACCCACACCCCCTGGTGTACAGTGCACCCCACCCTGCAGGCTCCTCACATTCACCTGGGCTGATGTACAAGACTGCTCTTGACTGGATTACCTTCGATACGGCTGTCTTTCCCCCTACTCACTTTCTCGGTCTTCACGCTTCTCTTTGTATGCCTTTCCTTTTGCCCCAGCTGGCTAAACGCTTCTCTTCTGTTTTCTGTGTTTCTTTCTCTCTACCTCTGAGAAGACAGCTAGATTACCAGCTCTAGATCTAATACAGAAAACGCAGAAGCGAGCCAGCGAGGCAGGCTACCAAACAGGCCTTGCCTTGGGGCCAAGGCTGCAGAAGGGGCAGATCTGGGCTATGGTCCTGCATCGGGAGGCAACGTAGCAGTGAGAGCTTGGCTCTGAAAGACACTGGACCCCACTAGGCACACATGCACACATGCACATATGCACAAAGACGCCCTGCTTCTCTGGTGCTAACAAAACTTTCCAGTCTATGATTAAAAAAAAATTCGCTAAGCCCTGGCTGGTGTGTCTCAGTGGATTGAGCATAGGCCTGAGAACCAAAGGATCACCGGTTCAATTCCCAGTCAGGGCACACGCCTGGGTTGCAGGCCAGGTCCCCACTGTGGGGTGTGTGAGGGATGACAACACATTGATGTTTTTCTTCCTCTCTTTATCCCTCCCTTCCCCTCTCTCTAAAAAATCACTAAAATCTTTAAAAAATCACTAAAATCTTTGCCTGAGGTTCATGTAAACAAAGAACTAGGAGGACTTATGGAAATAGAACCTGATCTGCATGCAGGTATCTGAGTGCGCTCATCAGTCACTTTGTGCGTGTGTGTGTAAGGCTGGCAATGGCTAAGGACACAGCTCAGCTGACCTGTATGCCACAGGGAAAGTGCACAGTGCGTCTCAGGATCCTTGAATTATCACCTAACTGAGACCAGGGTGGCCTGAGGCATAGGCACAGGTCTTTATGTCTCTGAGACAGAATGCTTCCACACTCCCCATAGCGTCTGCCCAAGAAGGCAGATGTCTTGTTACCCACAAATTCTTAAAGTGGGATAATTCCGATAGAACGGCAGCCCTGCTCTAGGGAAGGAGTTTTAAAGTAAAATATTGATATATGTGCACATTTATATATATAAGAGAACCACATATAATCCTTAATTGTAAATGATTCTGGCCAATCTTAATCGCAAACACAAGCACATTCTTACCATCCTTCCAAAGCTCTGCAACAAATCTGTCTGACGACTGGTGCAGGAGCGTGGCCACATTGTCGTTCAGCGGGTCCATGTTCTTCATCAGCCACTCGTCTGCCTTGTAGTCCACCTGCCCACAGCAGAGGCAAACATGGTGAGACGGAGAAAACAAACAAACAAAACCCCAAGAAACATTTAAAGTCTTCCCCACAAATGTTCCCAGATGGATCTAAAACAATGGATCAGACTTCCGGCCAAGATGGAGGCATAGGTGGAAAGGCTGTACCTCCTCGCACAACCAAGGTTAAGGTCAACAAAGATTTATAAACAATAATAGAACCAGAACACAGAAAATTGAATTACGGAAGTCCAACAGCCATTCAACCGGACTGGTAAGAGGGGCGGAGTCGGCAGTCGGAGGAGGGGCAATGCTGCTGGAGAAGGCAGTGGCCGCCAGACCCCGGAGTGCTGGGGAGCGTAGGTGGCACGGAGTTTGCAGACAGACCCCAGACATGCGAAGGAGACGAGCAGAGCACACAGGGCAGTGGCCGACTGTGGACACACATTCGCACGCGGTTAGACGGGGCGCTTGTGGGAGGCAGCCCAGAGGACGGAAATCCGAGAGCGTGGAACAGGCGCCATTGTTCCCTCTCCGCCCCCGCCCCCACAGACAGCGTCACAACCCTGCCACCAGGTTGCCCCGCCCTGGTAAACACCTAACGCTCAGCCACACCTATAACAGGAGCCACCTGACTAAAAATGACTCAAACAGAACAGCTCAAAGCCCCAGAGCCAATACTTTTAAGCGACCAAGAGATAGTCAGCCTATCAGATGCACAGTTCAAAACACTGGTGATCAGGATGCTCACAGAATTGGTTGATTTTGGTTGCAAATTAGATGAACAAATGAAGGCGATGATAAGTGAAATGAAGGAAAATGCACAGGGAACCAATAGTGATGGGAAGAAAACTGGGACTCAAATCAATGGAGTGGACCAGAAGGAAGAAAGAAACAACCAAACAGAAAAGAAGGAAGAAACAAGAATTCAAAAAATTGAGGAGAGCTTAGGAACCTCCAGGATACCTTTAAACGTTCCAACATCCGAATTATAGGAGTACCAGAAGGGGAGGAGGAAGAGCAACAAGTGGAAAACTTATTTGAACAAATAATAAAGGAGAACTTCCCCAATTTGGCAAAGGAACTAGACTTCCAGGAAGTCCAGGAAGCTCAGAGAGTCCCCAAGAAGGAACACACCAAGGCACATCATGATTACATTACCCAAGACTGAAGATAAGGAGAGAATTCTAGAAGCAGCAAGAGATAAGGGGACAGTTACCTACAAAGGAGTTCCCATCAGACTGACAGCTGATTTCTCAAAAGAGACCTTACAGGCAAGAAGGGGCTGGAAAGAAGTATTCAAAGTCATGAAAGGCAAGGACCTACATCCAAGATTGCTCTATCCAGCAAAGCTTTCCTTTAGAGTGGAAGGGCAGATAAAGTGCTTCTCAGATTAGGTCAAGTTCAAGGAATTCATCATCACCAAACCCTTATTATATGAAATGTTAAAGGGACTTATCTAAGAAAAAGAAGATAAAAAAAGGAACAGAGAAAGGACAGCAAACTCAGTTATTAACATCCACACCAAAAACAAAAGTAGACTAAGTGGACACCTAAAACAGGAGCGAAGCCACAGAAATGGAGATCACCTGGAAGGTTAGCAACAGGGGAGTGGGAGGAGGCGGGGGAGGAGGTACAGAGAATAAGTAGCATAGACAGTGGGGAGAAAATAGACAGGGAGAGGGCAAGAGTAGTGTGGGAAATGTAGAAGCTAAAGAACCAATGACACATGGACATGAACTAAAGGGGGGAGTGTGGGTGGGAGAGGGTGTGCAGGGTGGAGTGAAAGGGGGAAAATGGGACAACTGTAACAGCATAATCAATAAAATATATTTAAAAAAATGGATCATCTCAAAGGCAATGCATACTATATTTAAGGATTTACAAATGTTTATTAGCACATGTCTTGTAAACTTCACCAAATGCAGCGAAACTTCAAACCCAGTACTTCTAATCAGTCATTGCACTCTTACCTTCCCTGCATAATGGATAATGCAGAAGTCAGCTTTGTCTTTCAGCTGCCGAGGTTTCTGAAACTTGGAGTGGGAACCTTGCTCTTGCACTAGCTTTTCAACGAAGGTTTTATCAGTGGCTTTAGGGAACCAGCACTCCTCATCCAAAAGGGCAAGCACGCCGGGAGGGTTAGCCTGGCAACGAGAGGCAACAGGAACCGACAAGTTTGCATGTCAGTTTAAATGTCCATTAGGGTTGGTCGTTTAACTTCCAAAACCAGAGTTTTGTGAAGATCTATGAAAAACAAACTGTTAGGAGAGATGGTAACGTCCAAACCACGTGTGTAATCCAAACACAGAGGTCTCGAACTGCTGCACAAGTGCAAGTGAGACAATGGATGAGCAACTCATCTCGTAAGCACAGAGCTGTGAATTGTAGGTAAATTAATTCCAAGTGGATGGTCCCCAAAACACAGCAAATAAATGATACCAAAAAGGAAGTAGGACACGGAAAGATGAAACTGAGTATTTATATTCAATGACTGGGTGGATAAATTATTCAAAACCCTCCACCAGGTGGAATGCTCCAGACATTTTACATCCTAATCAATTCAAGTTTCTGGTTAAGGAAAGACTAGATAGGATGTACTGTTTCACACATGGTGACATATTTTAAATGATTAATGAGTAGAGTATATGGAAGGTGATGAAGTGATTTATCAAACACTTTACATATTCATTTCAACAAACATCTGAGAGACTCATTTCACTCAACCAGCTCCCTGAGAGAGACCTAGAGACGCGCAGCAGACGAGTGCAGCCAGGTACTGGGGGAGGGGAGCAGGGATCGCCTGCTAACAGGCACGCGGTTTCTTTCTGGGATGATGAAAATGTGCAATTAGACAGTGGTGATGACGGCATGACTTTGTGAATATACTCAGAACCGCTGAAAAGTATACTTTGAAAGAGTGAATTTTAGGGTATGCGCCTACAGCCTGCCATTCTCTGGGAACTCAAAAATCAGTGCGGTGACTTCTTTTTTGGAGGAAGGTGGGGGTACACACGCAAGCTAAATAAAATATTTAAATAGTGGTTTATTTTCTCATGCTTCCGGATCATTATTCATTGCCATGATGCCAACGTGGCAATCTGTGATATAAGACTGAGCCTACCAATTCTGGGGTATATCAGTTTTTTGAATAAATCTCAAGGATCATTTTTCTTTAACTCACAAAGCCTTTATGTTTACTGGGGAAGAGAAGGCTCTATACAAATACTGCTTAAAAAGTAACAAGAGGTTATAGCTAAATATAACTGAAATAACGTAGTAGTATGGTCAGAGGAAGGTGGTGTAGAACCAACGCAGCGGGCAGGAGTGAGAACCGCTCTGCAGTGAGCCCCGACACCCAGGCCCTCGCTGCACGGCGGTCTCATTTGTGGCTCTCCTACGAAAAGAAACTGCAGGGTTTCGAAGCTAAAAGGAGACTATAATCAAAGGCAACTGGGACTCGGAAAACCCTAGAAAAACAAAGGTTCAGAGCGGCAGATAACTCAATATGCCCTAGTCATCTGACAACTTTGAGAAATGAAGTGCCATATTAATACTAAGGTAAGCAACATTCCATTTTTTACCACAGTTTTTACATTTTCCATTCCCTTCTAATAAAAATATTTCTAGCTTCCGAAATAGGATCCCAAGTATAATGTAGTCTTTTCTAAAAGACTCTGTGACAGCCTAATTATGAATATCCATTATTGTGTCTCCTTTTTATTTTTCCTGCTTCATCCTTCAATGTCAAGTTCACTGGTAACACTTCTTTGAATTAGGGGTTTCTTAAAGAACTGTAAGTACGAGACACTATTTTCTGTCTGAGGCCAGAGGTCCTATCACGGGCTCTGTAAGCAGCTTTCTGAGCAGAGAGGCTCCCCTGGTGCCGCCCCTCCCCCAGCTGGGCAGGGGCTGGGTTTGTGGAGAGGAGGTGAAGACGGGCAAGTCGCTTTCAGGTGTTTATTCTCCTTCTGGAAAACGTCCTGCTCTCCATTTTGAAAGAACCATCAATAGAATGATTATCCTTTATCAGTCTACAGGCTGTAGTTAAATTTGCTACTATTATGAACTCTGTACGTTTCTGTGGATAAGTAGAATAAGGTAACCCTAAGGAACAACTGACCTGAAGAGCAAGTCAGCATTAAGTCCTGAATTCCTTCCCTCTCCTTTCTGAAACGGCTCTCCTTTACGATGACTACTCAGGGAAGAAATAAAAAGGTACATTCTAAAAAATTTTTTGGGAAAAGCCTAGAAGCGCCAGTACAAGAAGTGTAGGGAGGGAAGGAGCGGGAAAGGAGGGGGAAAGGAAGCACTTTATTCTGCTCGCTGTTCCGCAGTAGCTAGATGTCGCCGGCATATCCTCCCCGCTCCAGCACTTTCTGAACACGCTGACTGAATAATTTTCCTAGAATACTACTATCAATACATTGCTCACCTGCTAATTTTTGGAATGTAGCTCTGGAATGTTCTCCCACTCATTGCCTTCACGACACCTACCTTGTGAAACCTCCTGTGATGCTGGCAGCCAAGTGTGGCCTTTACCTTCACCAAATTCACCACAGCACCGAGGCCAGGAACCATGGAACCAATGAACTAACCACCACGCTTTGTTCTGGTCCCTAGCTTCGAGTTCAGGCCACTAAGGACCACAGTCGTGCTATCTACTCCCCACAACCTGACAGCACCCCCAATCTTTTTATTTCCAGGCTGTGATTGAGGATTTAATAATTTTTTGCTGCCTTGATCTTATCCTAACCCAACGATACCCAATAAAATAACTGAAATCCAACAAAAACAATGAAAAATGTGACCATCAAACCCTTTCTGCCTCACCTATTTTTTCTGTGAGTTAATCACTAAGGTGGAAATGTTTACTTTTCCCTATTATTCTCACTTTTACAGTGAAAGCATCATGTGAGAGTGAGGAAAAAAAGATATATAAAGTACTTTGTTTTAGAAGATAAAGCAAAAGAAATGCAACTGAGTAACATTAAAAATGTACATTCCTGCCCTGGCCAGTGGCTCAGTTGAGTAGACCATCATCCTGTGCATCAAAAGGTTGTGGGTTCAATTCCTGGTCAGGGCACATATCTAGGTTCTGGGTTCCATCCCCAGATGGGGTATGTACAGGTGTGTAACTGATTGGTGTTTCTCACACTAATGTTCTCTCTCCTCCCCCCCACCCCCATCTCTTCCCTCCTCTCTCTCTCTCAAATCAATTTAAAAACCATATTCTCGGGTGAGGATTAAAAAAAATTTTTTAATGTATATTCCTAAGATTCATTTAAAGG
The DNA here is from genome assembly GCA_004027735.1 of Carollia perspicillata. Lineage (NCBI taxonomy): Eukaryota > Metazoa > Chordata > Mammalia > Chiroptera > Phyllostomidae > Carollia > Carollia perspicillata. The sequence goes on along the minus strand of PVKM010014942.1, from coordinate 16,750 downwards.
TCACAAAACCATCAGATTTTAAAGCCTTCTAAAATTATTTTTAAAAACAGGGTTGATAATTTTCCATTTGGAAGAGTTTTGGTACAATTATTCCTGCAAAGAGATGCCCTTAGCAACTCTTATGGATTCTTTTCCATCCTAAATTATAAGAGCAGATACATAGCTAATACTTTCTTAAAACACAGAGCTTTCAACATCATATAAAAATGTTTAAATAAAGTGTATGATCATTGATAATACTAACATGAAATATTCCATTCCTTTATTTCTATAAATTCCCAAACAACTTTTTGGACAACAGAGCAGCGAGCAAATACAGCCACATGTTTGTGTGCACCCGTGGGCACGCACTGGCAGTCACTGCTAGAACGCCTGGAGCGCTACTTCCAAATAATGTGGCCAGGCCCACGGGAGCAGGTTCCTCCCAACCACCAGTAGTTTCCAAATTCTGCTCTAAACCAGCAGCCAGAGTGCCCGGAAAGGTAAAAGCATCTCGGATGTATGAGTGAAACAAAAACTCTGTGACTTCCCTTACCCCCAATTCCTCACGTGCCCCAGTAGACCTCTACCACGGTGACGGTCCTCTAGGCCTTTCCAGTCCTCTAGGACCTCTAGGTCCTCTACCACGGGCACCGTGCCATCCAGGCTGTGGGTATCAGCCCTCAGACACCCTCACACGGGGAGAGCACAGGTGGCAGAGACCCAAGAGCACAAAAAAGAACCGTTTCAAAGCCCAGAGCTCCTCACCAGAGACCCCTCCTGGTGAGAACTCACCTGAACTAGCATTAGAACCTAAGGTCAATTACCAGTATCAGTGCTTAATTCTGTTGTAGTTTTCCTATATTTTGGTAGTTAGCAAAATGAAAGGAGCACAAGCTACCTGCTGCCAGGGTATACAAAGCCAAATCATCAGTATGCTTGAGGTCATACAGTTTCATAAGTGAATTAGTCATATATGTTTCATGTATTTCTACATGACACTGGATGAAAAAGAAAATAATCTCTGATACTTGCTAAGATTGCTATAAAAATATATATGCCTCAACTTTAAAAGTAATTTTTTAAATTAAAAACAGAAAACAACTATTTGCCACAATAGAAATATCTCTGTACTTACAAGGATAGGTTTTAGTTATCTAAAAAATGGATTCACACGCCATGTCTTAGTTTTGGCTAAATGAAGTCTCCCCACATCTCCTGGGAAGTGAGTCAGGTGGAGCCCCACGCCCTCTGACAGGAGCTGAGGGTCGAAGGCAAATGTGACCGCTACCACCTCCGTGGTATCTGCAGTCTGTGAAGACCCAGGGTACATTAGCCAATATATTCACACACACAAACTAAAGAATAAGGCTGCAAGAAAAGAGAGCCAAAGAAGGTTCTTATGGGTATGTTACTTACTTTTTAAATAGGTATTTTATCAATGTATCACCTTCCTGGGAAATTTGGATTAGAATATTAACACTGATTAGAAGGGTAATTTGTCTCAGATTATGCCAAGAAAAAACTCAAGGCCCTGCCTACAGAGCGACTGAAAGCCCAATAACAAGTGAATGCTCTTACGGGTCTCTCTATCAGGTCAATGCACGGCTGCAGGTCGAGGCCGAAATCGATGAAGTTCCACTCGATGCCTTCCCGCTGGTACTCCTCCTGCTCCAGGATGAACATGGTGTGGTTGAACAGCTGCTGCAGCTTCTCGTTGGTGTAGTTGATACAAAGCTGTTCAAAGGAGTTCAGCTACAATGTTGAAGGAATGATTTTCCAAGCATGGGGAGGGGAAGGAAAAACAGGAACAGTCACCTAGTTATCAAAAAACTCATTAAAAGTTAATTAGGTATCATCTACATTATTCCTTCTCTCTGACGACAGTGACTGAACTGAGGGGGTCTCTCTCAATCTCTCCACCACACACACACCCAAGTGTTTGACCTTTGCCAGTATCAAAAGTGACAGGCATTGCTGTTATGAAGTGAACTTGAGCATCTTTTCATAAATTACAGACATTTCTGTTTCCTTCTCTGTGAACTCTGCCCATTTTTCTATTGTGCTGGACATGGGATGAATGGACAATGGATGAATCGATAGGTACAATATTCTTAAAACGATCACCTTCTATACTAGAAATGCTTAACCTGTTTTCCTGCCTTCACACTATTTACATGATAGCATGTGCCCATAAATAACCTTTTGCATTATGAAGAGTGATCTTCAATTAGGGCAGGTGTAATCAGTCTCCGAGGAATAACTTACGGTCTGAAAAGGCATTCCAGTCTTCCACCCCCACAGAGGTGTTACACTCACTACTTTGGAATGAGGTCATGCTAGCAAGGCGGGGCGGGGGGGTGTTTGCTCGCTCAGACCCGGTATTTCTAGTGAAGCACAGACATATTTGCAGACTGCCGATTGTGCTCATTCACGTTTACGTAAATGGTTTTGCTCTGCCATTTCTCTCTGTCTAGTCTGCTATGTGTGGTAGTATTTTTTTAAATAAATTTCTATTTTTCTTCCATATTTAAGCTACCAACTAAAATAATCAATTTTTAAATTGGTGATGCATGGTATAAAATTAAAACCGTACAAAGAATTGCACTGTCTCACGCTGACTCCCTACCGCATCTCCCTAGAGTCAAGCACTGTCACTTGTTTCTTGTGACCCTTCCAGAAATATTCTATGCACTTATAAATGTGTTGTCTTATTCTTTAACTTAGCAGTGTATTTCTAGTCATTCCATATCAGTAAGTTAAGCTACCCCATTCTTCACAATGGTTGCCTAGTGCTCAGTATTATGGGTATCTCATAAGTGATTGAACCAATCTCCCAATGGTGGGCATTTAGGCTTTTTCTATGCTTTTTCCACGACGAATAATGATCAATAAGCAACCCTGCACGTCTAGCATCAACACACATTTTTCTACTGTTTATATATTTATGTGTCAAATCCATACTTCTTGATGCTCCACAGCTTTTATACCCTTTAATAGCCTCTTGAAGATGTATACGTTTCTAGTACTATATTTTCCTATCCAAGAACACAGTATGTTTTATAAGTTGTTCAAGTCTTTTATATTTCACAGTAGCACTGTAAAATCACCAACTAAACCTTGCCCATTTCTTCTTAAATTTGTTCTTATGTATTTCATCTGTTTGAATTGCAGCTGGAAATAGGATTCTTTCCGCTCATTATATTTCCTGGTTGTTTATATACAGAAAGGCAGTGGAATATCTAAGTTATGGACGTTTCTGTTTCCTCCCCCGTGAACTCCGCCCATTTGCCCTGCCACCCTTCGCGATCGCTCGGGCTGTTTACAAATCAACACACGTTAACGCCATCTCTTATTGTGGCAGCTGCAGTTTCAGACAAAACTGCTTACGCCAGTAACACTCCCGATTTCTAAACACAGACTTAGAAAAGCAATTCGATATCCAATAGTGGTCAAAGTAGCACAGTGATCCCAAGGAGTACTTAATTTATTATTCGTGCCTTATGTATATATACAGTCAGCCTATTAAAGGAGAGGTAAAGATATAAATGTTTATGAGACCAAAATTTTATCAACTTTTCTTTGTAGGTATACAACTATAGTACAAGCCTTTGATGGATTGATGGTGAGTAAATGTTTGGAAAAATCTAGTCAGATCAATAATAAAATACACTGAAACCCATCATCACATCCTATGGCTTTATCTTCAAAACAGAGATCACGATCTCACCTCACTTCTCCATCTCACCTGCCCACTCCGGACTCCCGGGCCAGCGCCACCCCCCGGCCCTGGCCCACTACAATGAATGGCCAATGGCCTCAGTGGCCTCCCTACTTCTGCTTTTGCCCCACGCACTACAGTTCCCTTTGGTCAGCTACAATTAGTCACGCTGGCTTTCTAGCAATCTCTAACATTTGAGAAATTCTCTCCCGACAGCACTGCTGCCTAGAAAACTGCGGAGGCTGGGGCGTCTCCTCCTTCAAGCACGCTTGGTGTCACCACTGGAAAGACGCCTCCCGTGACCCAGCCGTCCAAGGTTGGTCTCCCCAGTTTTCCTGTCACGGCACTCCCTCCACTTCATATTTACAGTTCTGAGAATTTAATGGTTATTTCTCATTCACTGTTTGACTCTTCACTAGAATGGCAGGGACTCCATGGGCTTATCCACCGTTATATCCCCAGTGCCTGACACAGCACAGTGAGTGTACATAATGAGCCTTAATTAATAGCTGTTAAAGGAATAAGCCAAAGGAAGAGCAGGAGGGAAGAGACATACCTCAAAAATTTCAAATCCAGCAATATCCAGGATTCCAATGAAAGATGCTCCCTGGCGTTTGGTCCTATCCAGAGCTTTATTGATGCGGTGAACAAGCCAGCGAAAGAGCCGCTCATAGGTAGCTTTTGCCAAGGCTTCTACTGCAAAATCTGCCTATAATTACACAACACCAACCTTTTATTCTGAAAATGATCTCAACAAAGCATTAATGGCTGTTCTATGGAGTTTAACATTCTATAGTGCTCAAAAAATTGGAATAGCATTTAAGTGCTTAATCATAGCTCAACTTTACACATCAACAAAGGGTGTCAGTACAGTTAAATGTAAACCGGAGATTCTGCATTTAAAGGAAGGGTGAAGATGCCCAGCGAAAATAAACCCCTCCTCATGTTCCTGGGGCTCTGGGCAGCGTATCTGCTTGGAGCCTTAGAGGAGTCCGCCAGGAAATGCGTTAACTCCATTCCTGGACGCCTGGTGCTGTGCCACCCACGCAGGGGCGAGGGGCAGGATCCCTCTGCTGGGGGGCTCCAGAGTACACAGCTTTGTCCCCCTGGAAAATCTACCTGCCTGGGGAAAACTCAAGGTGGTGTCTCAAATTTCCTTTATTAAAAAAAAGCCACTTTTAAAATTTGTCTAAAAAAACAAAACAAAACAAAACTATGCAAGAGAAAAAAAAAACTCAATTAGTACCAAGAAATGTCCACACCATACCGCGTGTTAACGGATTCAGTGTGTTACATGCCAATCATTCAAGCAAATGCATAATAATTAATGGTAAGCATACTTGTTCTTTGGTCTGGGCTTTCTGCACGTAGTCTCGGCCGACTTTGATCCGGGGCGTAAGGATAGCCCGGGTGAACTCCATCACGTTCATCCCAAGAAGATGGCAGAGCTTCTGTGCAGCTAGAGCGTAAAAAAGTCTCCTAAATACTAGACTCCTAATTATTGTCTAGTCACGGTATATTCAACAGACACTTGAAAAACCTTTAATAACCAGTTAATTATATAATCAATACAATATAATTTTATTTAATATAATGTAATCTAATAATTATTAATTTATATCAAGAAATAAACTAAACGATAGTTTTAGGCCTGGGGAAAAAAACACCTTCATTCTTTCAGATGAATAACACTCATCCTAGGCTGTGAGAGATGGTTAGCCAACAATGACTTATTATGGCTAATAATGCAGGTCACTGAGTCTTAGAACCCATAGGCAACTCACAGAATGAGAGAAACGGTGTTGATTACAGTTGAAATCATCATGTTACTAAGATGACTGGGTATGCTCACATGATGATCCCAGTAACATTTTAGTAGGCAAGAAATCTAAAAGGTTAGAAAAGTAATTATTTGAACACATGGCTATCCATGAAGCTCTGAGCACATAGCTGCGACTTCCGTCATTGCTGATTCTCATCAGCGTTAGGGCCCCTGCCTCACCAGACGTTCACTATCTAATATGCCCAAGGTCCAACGAGTGTACAAATTATTACCATTACTTTTGGATTAAGTGTTAAAACAACAATAAAATACTCTAAGGGTAAGCATACTTTGCATCATATTCATTACAAGCATAACCTTCCCAAGTTATTTCGAGGCCCTAGTCTAGGCTAGCTGTAGGCGCCCGACCAGGCGCCCTGTCTGGGCTGGGCCGGGCCTCGGCGAGCACTTCCTCTGCTCACTCGCGGGCTCTCACCGACGGCTCTGCCTGAGCTGCACGGTCTCGGCTCCTTTCAGTTCATGTTCGAATGCATGCGCATGTGTATCGGACAGGAAGTTAAAAAATACGAAGAAGTGCCAGAGGGAAATTGCCCACACGCCTCTCCTTTGCATCAGGATAAACGCCATTTTAACAGCTAACAAATATCCTTCACAGTGTGCTTATATCTTGGTTTGCTTCATTCTATTGGGTATTTTAAGGTAGCTCCCTTTTTGCCATTAAAAGGCCGAGGCATGTCTCTTTCGGCACAATGCACGTTCTGCTGTCTACCTCTTATTCCCCCTTACTGAGACTAACTACTTCCAAGAGCCAAGCTTAGGGGGAAACGTCCCAGAAGTAAAAGAAAACACAATAAGTAAAGCCTAGGAAACAGAAAACTTACTAGTCATCTGGGCCATGGCAAGTACACTTGGACTTTATGATGTTATCATAAAGAAATGTGACCATTTCCTAATGATGACCATTTCTAAATGTGACCAAGGGCTGCTCAAGGAAGACTAAATCAGCAACAGATGAGACTGACTCTGACGGACAGGCGGGACCAGGCAGAGAGGGCAGAGGAAGGGAACAGAGGGGAAGAGGTGGCGGTTGGGGGAAACAAAATCAAAGAGAACTGCACATTTTTCTGTAGTTCTGACTTTTAGAATTATTGATATGTTGCATATACTAAAAAATAAGCAAACAAAGGATGGTAGTGGGGGGTGCAAAATGCACTATGAACAAATAAATGAAGCTACTTACAATACAGATGAAAACATGTGAAGGCAGGAGGGGAGAGTGAACTGGTATTTCGACTACATACTCCAATGCTGAAGAACCGTACACGGGTTCTGCACACTGATTAGCACGTTTGTTTTTCACAGGGTTAGAGGTTAGTAATTATGAAGCTATTTTATGGGTATTCTAGGATCGAACAAAAGTAAACAAATATATCGTAGAGAAGCCAGATGTCCTAGTGTCAGAGAAAGGGGTTTCAAATAAAGAGCGGGAGATGGCTAGAATAAACCTTGTAGTGTTGGATCAAAACGGGAGGTATCAATGTGAGTCTGTGGTCTTTAATACACATACACACAAACGGGGAAAGTGGATTGTGAGTTTGTGTGTGTGTCCTCTGAGAGAAGCTAGAAACAAACGAGAGCCTCGCACCACCAGCACCCAGACACTGGGAGTGAAACACCATTCCTCAGGGCGAGGAAACAGGAGAGAAAAGCCCAGGGCCAGGGTTGGAAAAATACAAAATGAGCCTGGAACATTTTGTGGTGCCATCAAGTAAGAAACTGCTCTTTAAAAAAAGTGACAGAGTTGTGTCGAAATAACCTAAGAGCTAACCTGAAGGGGTTCTAACTTCTAATGACCACACCAAGGACAAGGTTAAATAAATAACTATAAAATGAATAACAAACCCATAGAATTATTTAAATTAGAGTCCATGTGTCTATACTGATATAAATAATTAAATGAATAAAAAAGTGAATACTCTTTCTTACACTAGAATTCCCGGGAATAAATACCAAAGAAAGATGTAAACAGAAAGTTATCACTTCGCATCCACCACAAGCAATACTGTTTCAGGTAGGAATCATAAATGGATGCTCTAAGTCAGGGGTGTCAAACTCATTTTCACCCGGGGCCACATTAGCCTTGTGGTTGCCTTCAAAGGGCCGAATACTATTTTAGGACTGTATAAGTGTAACTACTCCTTAACTAGGGGTAAGGAGCTTGGCACTGCCGCCGGGTAGAAACAAGGTGGAGGGCCGGATTCAGCCTGCGGGTCTCGTGTTTGACACCTGTGCTCTAACTAGTAGGTCAGCAAGTGTCTCCCTCCCACCTCTCCTCTCCCAAATGCATATTACAGAGGGGAAACAGTAATCTGATAGGGGAGAAACCTAGTAGACTCTACCTTAGCCAAGCGATACAGTTAACATCCCAAAAACGAGACAGATTGACATAGCCTCCTGACACAATGTATCAAGAAGGACACAGCATCACTCCTGCTATGTTCTCACCAAGTGCATAACCTGAATTTAATCAGGAAGAAACATTAGACAAACCCCAAAGCAGGAACACTTTCCAAACTATTGATAACTGGCCAGCATTCTTCAAAAGTGTCAAAGCCACAAAAGACAAAGACTGGGCCTCTGTTCCAAGGTGAAAATCAGTCCGAGCTCAGTAGCCGCAGCTCCCTTCCGGATGAGCTGTGCTCTCTGCAGCCTCCGTCTCCTCCTGTCCACCAATTCCTAGTGCCCCCAGTGCTTCGGCAGAGCCTCCAGCACCACGTTTTGTCCTGCTCGCATCCTCGTCCCTCATTTATGACATCAGATTGGCCGTTTCACAGGCACACAGCCTTGTGGAAATGCTTCAGGAGTGCATTGTGTGTTTGCACTGAAACGTATTGTGGGAGAACAGAACATCAAACCACCTAACTACAAACATAAAATCTCATCATCGTCCCTTTTCAGGGCCCTCCCCACACAAGGCTGGCAGACAGGTACCTTATGTAAGATTCCATCCACCTGGTTAACACTGTGTGACCCACCTTGGAGATCCCCAGAGGCTCTTCCCCACCCAACTTATGGGCCCACCCTCACTGCTTTCCCACATGAACGGCTGGTCTTGGCTCACGTTTCACAACTTCCTAAATCCTCTCAAACAAGCAGCAGCTGGCCTCCGTGTGAGAGCCGCAGGCCTGGAACTAGCTGCCTCGTCACAGCTTGGCTACACCTGGAAATCTCCAAGCCCACCACCAAGTAGCAGCCATCTCAGATTGCTTTATAACTCAGGCAGGGTGGCCCTGGGCAAAATTCAGGTGGGAGCTGATCTCAGCTTGCACCACCCAGGAAACCGCAGGGCCAGCGCACCCAGTGGACAGCTACAGACCACATCAGAGCACCACCACCCTGCCCCTGCGCAGGTGATCTTCCACAGATGGTGGAGGTTGGTGGTCAGTGGTCACAGCCAATCCTTACAGCTGACTGTCCTGGGTAAG
>PVKM010014941.1:0-28460 GCA_004027735.1 Carollia perspicillata | reverse complement strand
GAGGAGTTGTGGGGGAGTTGTGTATTTGTAATGTTATTTCTATATACTCACCCACCTAGTGAACTCCAAATGCTCCTTTCAAACCCTGAAATCAACACATTAACTCCCTCAAACAAGATTGTTCTAGTCTAGCATATATATCCACAGCATGCACCTTAAAATCCTATAATAGTGCATGGCACATAGTAACAATTATTGACCTGTTCAAGGAACTCAGATGGAACATGAAAATCACTAATAATTGATTTCTAAGAAAAAAACTATCTAAAACCTTGCCAAACTAAAAACTCTTAAAAGTTTGATGAGTCTATGCAACCACAAAGTAAGTTTTAAGTTTGTTCTCCTTTATAATTTTACACTAATACACACCCCAATTCTACCTGATCCTGAAAACATTTGCACATCCCCTTAATAAAAAATATTCCCTCCTTCCTATACCTCTTACAAAATTTATTACAAATTATTTGGTCTACCAAAATATTGTCAGCAGGTGAAAGACAAGAATTATGTCTGATTTACCTCCCTTTCTTCACTTCAGAATTTACTCCTATTTAGGTAGAAAGCATTAACCAACTTCATAAAACAACTTATCACCAACATGCAAAACTTGACCCCATCTCAGAGCCTTCAATTCTTTCTGCCTGGAAAACAATCACCCGGATTTTTGCACAACTTTCTCTTTTTTAAATATCTGCTCAAATACTACCTCCAGAAAGGTCTTCCCTCATTATCCTGCTTAAAATAGTCTCATCTTTTGACCCTAATCGATTGCTGTGCTCTTATCCCCTTTACTTTCTCCATCACAATTACCGCTATCTGAAATTGTTTATTTAGTTGTTTACTTGTTTATTTTATGTCTCCCCTCTAAGATGTTAGCTCCATGAAGGTAGACTTGTCTTATTCACCATCATATATACCCAGCAATACCACAATGTCTAAAAGAGAAAACAAATTATTCTCAAATTAAAGGATTTAGCTGAAAATGTCTAGAATGCTAACATCCAACCATGAGAACCTAAATTTAAATTTATACAATTTTTATCCCAATGCTACTAAAAAACAAGTAAATTCTATGAATTCTGTATCTACAAAAAGAAAAACTCTTTTGACTTTTTATTATTTTACTTATTTACTGATTTTAGAGGGAGAGGAAGGGAAAGAAAGAGACATAGATTTTTGTTGATCCACTTATTTATGCATTCACTGTGATTCTTTTTGAACCCCGAACTGGTTATTAAATCTTCAACCTTGGTGTATCAGGACAACACCATAACCGACTGGGCTGCCTTACCAAGGCAACTCTTTTTAAAAACACAGATTTTTGGTTGGAAGTGACCTTAAGAGATTAAGCCCAGTGATTTTCAAACTATATGTTCTACAACACCCTAAGAGCAATGACAAGTCAAATTCCCTGAACAGTTGACTATAATTGTTTTATACATACATATTTACTTTAGAATGTGTGATTCAGACACATACAGAAAACAAAAGTGCATTATACAGTCATGTGTCACTTAAGAACGAGGATATATTATGAGAAGTGCCTCATTAGTCTATTATCTTTGTGGGATTGTAGAGTGTACTTACACAGACCTAGATTGTATAGCTACTATAAACTGAGGCTATATGGTATGTAACTATCACTCCTAGACTACAAACCTATATAGCATGTTACTGTACAAAACAGAGCAAGATTAAATAAAGCACAAGAGAAAATGATGCAATCAAGATACACAATAAACATGAGGCACAAGAGGCTACTACTGGCATAACATGACACACTGTTTTAGAGCAAACTTTTTTATAAGGAGAAAGTACACTCTGAAATAATGATTAAATGTATAATATAGTACATACACAAAGCAGTAAGTCACTTATTATTATCATCAAGTATGTACTGTGCATACAGGGGTTGGCAAAAACAGGCTTACCGATGTGAGTACACAAAATAGTTTATTCTTGTATTATCACTTAATTATTGTTATTTTCCATATGAACTGTAAACCAACGTTTGCTCTCCCCTGTAATTGTACATGCTATACTTTTATGTGACTACCAGCATCACCATGTGATAAAATGCATTGTGCTACAAATTTAGGATTTTTGTGCTATGTCACTGATAGAAAATTTTCAGTTCCATTATAATCTTGTGGGACCATCATTACACATAAAGTCTGTCACTGTGAGAAACACCATTAAGCAGCCCATGACTGTATATCAAATTTAAATGCTTTGAATACCACTATCTCTGCTGTCAGGTTAAACAGTTTTGCTATCAACCTCAAATAAAGTCTTGCCTGATGTTTATGAATATATCTATAATTTTGCATAGACATGCACAGATTAGAAAGATAACAGCTCTAAATATTTTTTCTAATCTAAGGCTAGACATGGTCACACACATTAAATTATAAAAATTACAATCCTGAAGCACTATTCTGTGCACTAAATCAAGGCAAACCTCAAGGTATCTGCTCAGCATGTAATCTTGCAAAATAATTGTGCAGTAAGTAAATTTGCAAAATGTGGCATCAGTGTGATATACTACCTTTTCTCATTGTAATAGTTTTATTACTTAAAGTTTTGGTATTTCTTGATAAATGTTTGTAATTTTTAAAAATATGAGCAGTTGATGTATTTTGCCAGAAAATAAAGCTTTAAACAAAAATTTCCTACTACTCCTCTTTCAAACTCCTGTTATTACTTTAATTATCCTGAACCTGCAAGATGACCAATAAAAACAAAAATAAACCTTGTACTTACACTTACTTAATATAATAAATTTGGGTCTTTCCTATAGAGTAGCATTAACTGAGAAAGGCTTTAGATGATGAATTCAGTCTAAGGATTAAATGGCCTTTATAATCCTCAATTATGAATTTTCACAGTAATCAAGAGAGCTTGATTGTTTTATCTTTATGTTAGTGTTAAAAATTTAACCTTATTTAGCCCTGGCGGGTGTAGCTCAGTGGATTGAGCACTGGCCTGAAAGCAAACCAAAGGGTCACCAGTTGATTCCCAGTCAGGGCACATGCCTGGGTTGTGGGCCAGGTCCCCAGTAGGGGGCGCGTGAAAGTCAACCACACAGTGATGTTTCCCTCTTTCTCTCCACCTTCTCCTCTGTTTAAAAACAAGCAAAATCTTTTTAAAAATTAACTGTATTTGAAAGTAAACATCAAAATGGCAAGCATGTATAGTTGAAGCTGTAAAGAATTTTTTAAATACTAATAAAACTAAGCCAAAAGGAATTAGGTACTTGGAATGGTGTGATAAACTTACAGATTATTATTATTTAACCAGTCTAGAGAAGACCTTTACAAACTGAAAATTAAATACAAAACTGTATGTAGGACAAGCATTATAATTTATAATGTAAAAAGTAACACTAATACATACTCTGCCAGATGACACAAAACCAAATGTTCCTCTCCCTAACACACTGTATTACATAATCAGTCATTACATTTTGTCCAGATGCTGGTCCAAAATGCAGTTATGTTTCAATATCCATATATAAAAATGAAAAAATAGTACATCAATATGTTTGAAAAAAAAAAGCAAGCCAAGCCTACTCATTGTTACCTGAATTAATAGAACATATAATTCTCTCTTGCTTAATTTATCATTCTTCAGCAAAGTAAAAATTTACTAAGTGTGCATTCTTATCTAATTTCACATAAGGAAAGACATCAATTCAGTAAAAGCAGAGAAAGGATCTGTTTCCTAAGCATTGGATTAAATTCTCTTTAAAAAAATATACCCTCTTGCCCTGGCTGGTGTAGCTCAGTGGGTTGAGCACGGGCCTGTGAACCAAAGGATTGCAGTTCGACTCCCAGTCAGGGCACATGCCTGTGTTACAGGCCAGTTCCCAGCAGGAGAACTGAGAGGCACATGAGAGGCAACCATACATTGCTATTTCTCTCTCTCTCTCCTTCCCTTCTCCTCTAAAGATAAATAAATAAAATCTTTTAAAATGTGTGTGTGTGTGTGTGTGTGTGTGTGTGTGTATACCCTCTATATTAGTAGTTTTTAGTCATTAAAAAGCCTCTGGAAAATATATACACAAATAAAACAAAAGATTTCTAAAATCTAAGTTAAATGTTAGTATCTCCATTAGATACAACTGGGAGTCATTTGCCCAATTTTTGTTTCTGTATCTTAAAAAATAGGGGGTGGGGTAAAAACAGGTGCAAAATCTCTTACTCAAACCCTAAAAGGTCAAATGTTTGTAAGAACTGGAGTTTTTCAGATCTTAGAAAATTAAAATAGTGTATATATCATACATAAACTAACATGGTTAAGCAACGGTAAATATTTATCACCATGTAGTATAAATACAAAATTTCTCCTTCAACCAATGACCTTAGTGACCTTAGCCATACAAAATACAGTAAGATAACAGATCTAAACACTCTGCCAGAAGCATTTTATTACTAGCATCCTCCCCTTAGTCCTGCATGCACTCTACACACTTTTCTCTAAAAACCTGATTATCTGTTTTCCCTAGGTAATTCAGAAGCAAAACTGTGAGGACTCAAAGTGAAGGAATGCAGGATGCTCTTCTCTCATTCCCCTTTCTAATCTGCCATTTCTGATCTGTGGATTGGGAAGCAGAGTGTCAAATGACAATCTGGCAACAGTTCAGTTCACTGCATATTTACTGATAACCTACTAAAAACTATACACTATAAAAAAATACTAGTAATATCAAGATAAACAGGACAAACCCCCACCTCTTAGGTGCTTACATTTACAGTCCAGTGAAGGTTATGGTGGATAATGGGGTTGGACAGTAAAGTACCGTGCAGTGGGACATATTCAATAAAAGCAGTATGACAAAAGGATTTTGAGAGCCAGATAAGTTTTCATTAAAAAAGTGATACCAGAATAGAATTTTGAAGAATAATACATTAATCAAACAGAAAAATTATAGTAAAAAATATACCCATCTCACATACACACAAAGCAAAAAAAGAAAGGAAAACTTTCAGGATAGGTGGCAAACATGTCTAATAGGTCTAATACAACACACACACACACACACACACACACACACACACACAGACACACGCAGACTTGGATCCTGAATCCAGAAAATGGAAATTTTCTAGGTTTTTCCCCCTGGATAATTCATTTTGCATTTCCGTATTATATAAGCTAAGAGTCTTACCAAAAAATAACATTGTAAACCATTTTATTAGTTCAAAATGCAGTATACTCCCAAATGATATACCTGGAGATCTACATCTGTATTTCAGAGAACAAGCTGTTAGAAAACATATTAGGAATTATTTTCAGGTCATCTTAATAGTACTAAATAAATAAATAAATGAACAAACCATATCAGCATGTTTTAAGGGTTTAAAAATGGAAGCCAAATGGAAAAACCAAAGTAACAAAAAAAAATTTCTTCTATATAAATTGAGGAAGGAAAGGTTCAATGAACAAAACCAAGGTAAAAATGATAAAATAATTTTAAAAACTTAAAATACTAATGCTTATTCTATTTCTTTTCAAAGACAGACTTTCTATAACAGACAGCAACTTTAGTATACAGCTCTTTTTAAAATATCTGGGAAAAGTCACAATGGAATTCAGTTCACTGGAGTATCACCAGTAGAAATCATCCTCTGTAAGAACAGTCACCTGTATACTCAACCAGAATGGCTCCTATCATAGCACGAGATCCCTTGATGTCAATGCTGTATGTAATTCTATTCAAACATTACAGTGAAACTCAGATTAACTCTGCCTGTAAACTGCCCTACCTAGTACCTTGATTTCTTTTGCTTCTTTGTATTACAAAATCTACTAGATCTCTACATAACAAATGGTATTATCCTCTAGGACTATCACTGTTTGCATAAATTGTCCTCAAATGTCTATTTTAAGCAAGCACATGGAAAGTTTGCTTTTATGTAATCATAACAGAATGAACTTTTTACAGCTACAAATTTTAAGACAATTAAAGAGCAAAAAAAAGTGTTAACTTTTTTACCAGTCTATTAATGTATACTCATTATTTCATACACAAGAAATGTTAGGATGCAAATTTGTCACTAAAAGGGCAAACAAAACTTTAACTCCCTAGACTGTGAAAAATTCTGTAAGGGTCTTTCAAAATACAACTACTTTTAATATTAATATTTATTGAAGAGATAAAAAACAAAACTGTGTTGGAAGCATTTCTAAAAAAAAAATCTACTCATAAATCTGAAGTATTTATTTACTTTTGAAGAAATATCCAGGTTTTACAAACTGTAAAATCTCTCTCAATCAAAAAGTAAATTAAATACCCAAAATTATTAAGTGAAAACACAGGTAATTAGTTAGTTCTTTTAGGGAGGAATAGTTGAGTTTTATTTTATCTTCAAGATCAGGTACTTTGCAAATAAAAGGAATATAAATCACTCATCCTCATACATCTTGCCTTCATTTTTCCACCATGTACGTTTACTTTAAAACGAAAGTGTAACAGAAACTGAAAAAATTTTAAAGGTTGTATTTGTTGCTTGGTTAAACATAAAGGCAATTCTCATTCCCCAAGAGTATCAGATTAGGTTACAGATATCTCCATACAGTATACTTAGAATAAAAGGTTTCTGCCAACAAATGATACCTACATTAATTCATTTTTATTGATGCATTACTCAGGACGCAAAAAATGTGGAAGTTTTTCTATTCCTTTCTAATGTACAAAGTATTTACAGAAATCGCAGCAATTCAAGCCCTTGGGGGGAAAAATGATAGAAAAGGAACTTTTTAAAATTAAATGAGGATACTAAAGTCAAGAAAAGTGAAGCAGGAGTTTTGCCTTTTTACAGTGAAATCTTGTATTTTTCCTACTGATTTAATATTACAAAAGTACAACGAACTAGAGAGTAGTTCAACATAAAAAGCTCCCTAAAGATATCGATCCATTTTTAAGTATTTCAATGAAAAGAAATGCGAATACAGACATCTAACCACTTGAATGTAGTGGACATTTAATCATTTCAATCCACCCTTTAAATCTAAAATAAAGTCATCTTCCATAATTGCAAAGGAGCTGTGTTCATTGACATTTGGGAAACAAATGTCCAAAAAAGGCAAGTATTCCCTAACAACATAAACGTGATTATGTAAATGCATACATATGTTCACATTTCTACCCCACCCCACGCCCAGTAATCTGTTGTTTCAAAAAGCAAATCAAAAGTTGCACTTATTCCAGGTCTACAAATTCCTGATGTTAAGCATGACAGGAAATGTGTTCAACTTTCAACTAAATTCAAGTATGGCCTCTCTCGTGAACAGATTTTAACTCAACACCTTCTACCATTTCGCCAAGAATTTAAGGGTTGATATCAGTGTATACTTAGTTTTCTTATACTTATTAGAAACCGTCCTGAGGATTAAGAATGGATAGGATCCTTTGACCAAGAGTTTTACGAAAATGAAACAAAAGCTGTTCAGTCGGTGACCTTTTGGATGTTGAAAAGGGAAGACACCTCCAAAGATTGAAAGGAAGTTGATGTTTAGGTTCCTTACGAGAGTGTGGTACCCGTATGTAATACTTTTCTGCTGGTAATTACCGTACTCTAGGGCCTGGAATAACTGCAAATTCTAAAACATTGGAAATGCTTTTACAAGAGACTACAACTCGCATTCCAAAACGATCTCAGTCACCAAGAGTCACAAGGTCTCCCCTAGAGCCTCACCTAAGAACTAGGAGGGCCTCTTTTAACCCTCCTCATTTCTTCCGTAAAACTTTTAAGTTAGACTCAAGCCATCAAAAGGTGGAGAGGCTCCGGCGGAAGTAGAAACCCAGGGCCAGCAACTTCACAGACAGAAGCGTCTCGGGTTCCTCCGCCACCCCAGGACTATCCGGCCTCAGTGCCTACCACACCACGGAAGCTTCGCCCGTGGCAGAAGCAGCACCCCAGTTGCACTCTTCCGTGACCCAAAGCCTTCGGTATGCCAGCGCCTGGAGGCTCCTAAGACCCGTTAGCCAGTCCAATGTCCCTCGTCTTTTACATAGACACACACACACACAAGTTGCAGGTGATGTGCGTGTATTGAGAGAATGTGAACAGCCTAGGACCGCAGCAAAGCCGTCTAAAGCGGGCCAGGGCTCCTTGGCCACCGCCGCTGCTGCCTTCTCTTCTTCCTCAGGAAGCAGCGCGGCGCAGGCTCCTACGCGCTGGCGGGAGCCTGTGGGAGCGCAGCCTGAGGAAAACCCCAGCGTCCTCGGAAGGGACCGGGCCTAGAATCCAGAGCTGCAGCTGCAGCTACCCAAGTGCCGCGACGCCTTACGTCCTATCCACCAACCTCTCATACACACCCCCTCCCTCCACCACCGCCACCCCCCCTCCCCGCCCGCTCCGCTCTCCCTCTCTCGATTGGAGCCGAGACAAAAGCAACGGGAAGCGGCGGGCCGGGACGCTGCCCGCGGACCCCAGGTGCGACCGGCCCGGCCCCGAGGCATTCCCCTGCCTTGCGGGGGTCCCGAATCCGCTGCCCCAGCCGCGCGCCCCGCTGCCAGACTTCCGAAAATTTGCCAAAAACTCACCGCATGAATTTTCTTGTCCCGCGGATCCAAGATGGCGACGTATCCACCGCGGAGGCTGCTGGGAGCAAGACCTTTACCCTCTGACCCCCGCCGTGACCCCCGTCGTTCCGGCTTTCCTCCAGGCGACAGCGGAAGGTGGGAGCAGCGATTGCGGACCGGACAGGGTTGGGAGTGGGCAGACTTCTTTCCGCGTCTTCGGGAGTGAGTGGGGAGAGGCGTTTCACTCCACCTCGTCCCTCCCTCGCCCTCCACCGTGTCACCCACCAGCTCACCCGAAGGCTCGCAGCTTTTCCGTGGCCGTTATAGCGAGCTGGGCCTGTGCAGCCGCTCCAGTTCCCCTGGGGCGGGCTGCTTCACAGAGGGCGCGGGCCCGGGGTGCGAGGTGGGCCGCGGGGTCCAGGGGCGGGGAATGGTGAGGTGGCAAGGGTCCGCCCTCCCCAGGGACGCTGAGCAGGTTTGTTTTTCTGTTTGTGTTTGTGTGCGCGTTGGACACCCCGCCCCACCACCCAGCACCTAAGACAGATTGATCGCTGTCCTTTTTTCCTGCCTCAGCCCCCGCAACCTCTGGTGCTCGTGCAGCGCTTCCAGGGACCCGGAGCAAGTCACCAAACACCCCCTCCCGAGAGGTGAGTTTTCCTCTGCCGAAACCACTTGGTATTCTGTAGTCACCACACTTACTTTCTTGACTTGGTGAGAGGGAGCGTGTTGGGGAGCAGGTTTTTAAAGCACGTTTAGGTGATCTCGCGCGGGCTATGTTAGATTTGCAGCATTTTCTCCCGTCCCTACTCCCCAGTCCCCACGTAAGGTTGGAGGACTTAACGGACTGTTAGCGAGACCTTTTGAAATTATGGTGGCTTTGGTAGAAACTTCAGATGACTGAAAAGTCTCTGCTTTCCAGAAAAATAATGGTCTATCGAGTGAAATTAAATTTGTTTTCTTTGAAATAATAAATCTCTGTCCCTTTTTATATTGATAAATTCTCTCTGTTACTACAGGACATTTGAACTTAGAGCCTCTGTGTTTTGGGCTTGTGTAGTTTCATGAAGTGAAAATTGTTACTTATATTTGAGTAATAGAATTCATTAAAGTGTAATCCATTTGCTGTAAATAAAATATCTACTTTCCTTGTTTGTTTCTTTTGTAAAATCACTTTTTTCTTCCAAAAAACCTCACTGTGATCCAATTTAAAATTTATCATTTAAGGGCAAAGGGTATCTGTTACTCTTAAAAGTGAGAAAAAAAGCATACTAAGTCACATAAAATAAAAGGTGACTTTGTCATGTTTATGGAATGCAAGGTATTTTGGAACATTAGTGCATAATGTGTAAACTAAACTCTGAATGATGCTGATGTAGCCACTAGGAAATGTTTTACATGGTTATTCATTTTATTAAACATCCTGCTTCACTGTGTTTTTTACATTAGGAAAGCTCAAGGGGAATAACACTTCTTTGTATTATTCTCTTCCTTTTCCCAACAGTCCTCTTCCTGCCTGCCTCTTCAACATTCTCTGCTATGTAAGATGGTGTGTTAAAGACTGCCTAGACCTATGAATAAACGTGGCACGTACCGGTATAAGAACACATGTGTGTACATACACATATTACTGAGCTTCCCGCCCCCCATTGGGAGATAATTACAGTTAACATTCTGATGTTCTTTGGGCACTTTATACTATTAATAACTTGAAAGTATAGCTATTACTGTTTGGAATCATAAGATGAAATAATAAAAATGAGATGTGTGTGTGTAGTTGCATCATATATTACCACTTAATCTATTGGTAGTTTAACTTATGTGTAGCACTCTGTTAAGAACAGAAGGTGGACCTTATTACAAATTTTCTTATATTTACTCAAAAAAGCACAAGTTTTAAATAGCATAAACATTGGTAAAATTGGAGAAATCACTTCCAGAAAGGGACAGGTCTAATTTGAGGGTTTTGTTACCTTGGGTATTTTACTGAAAGAGATAAAACAAACATTTTCATGGTCAATGTGTAAGGTAGGAGTATTAGGAAGAACATACATAGATACTATTTCTTTCTTGAGAAAATTATTTGTTTAGAATAAATTTTAAGTATTGTTGAACAAGTTTTAAATCGTCCTCTTACTGGTGTCCAATCTGTTATAAATTTGTAAAACTTGTTTAATACCTACCGTGGATGTTGGTTCTGTATATTAGTTGAGCTGAGACTTGTTAAGGACTTACATTTATGGTTTTCTAGTAAACACTTTGAACAGTACATTTTTTAAATTGTCCT
The DNA here is from genome assembly GCA_004027735.1 of Carollia perspicillata. Taxonomy (NCBI): domain Eukaryota; kingdom Metazoa; phylum Chordata; class Mammalia; order Chiroptera; family Phyllostomidae; genus Carollia; species Carollia perspicillata. Next base: position 17,646 of record PVKM010014941.1, on the reverse strand, counting down.
TTTGCATCTAAATACTCATTACTAATAATCAAATTTTGTCAGTAATTTTTGTTTTAACTATTTACTTTGATGGATTTTTTTACTGAAAAACAGTCCACACCTTGTATGTGTTTTGTGTGTTGAAATGTGTGTAAGGTAAATAAATTTCTTACACACCTTATAGAAAAATTACTGGTTTAAAGTGAGGGTAAAAAAGTCCTCGTTATGGGAAGAGAATGAGTTTGTAAATAACTAGTTGTAAGAACAGGAGACCTCACATTTTTAGAAGATGTAAACAACACTGAAAAAGGACAGATAGATATCCCAAATTTAACAACTATCGAAACAACATTTGGATCTAAACTGTCCTTCCATAAACAGTACAACCAATAATTTACCCACTTGCTCAGGCATAAAACTAGGAATCTTCTGTGATTCTTCACACTCTAGATCCAACTCATCATCCAGTACCATTAGCTTTTCCTTATATTTCTGAATTCAGCCACTTCATCATGCCACCAGCCTGTCCAAGATACTACCATCTCTCACACAGCAATGTCCACCTTATCTCTGCTTCAACTTTTCCCTTTGCCTCTTCAAACCATTCTGTATATACCAGTCAGTGTGATCATTTTAAAACGTTAATGGGGCTGTGTTTAACACCTCCAATGGCTTCCCTTAGAATAGAATAAAGTTCAATCTCCTTACCATGGCCTTTAAAACTGTATAATCTGGCTTCTGCCTACCTCCAACTTCATCTTGTTCTTACCCTTCCTTTCTGTCTCTATTAGGTACCAAGCTTTTCCCAGTCTGTAGCAGAGACTGTTGTCCTCTAAAATTTCTCCAACATTTTCATAGTAATAGACATGGACATATGACTGTGCAGGATAAAGACTATATTTCCAGCCTACCTATAGCCATAGGTAGTTCTGGCCAATAAGCAGGTATGCCATGTGGTACCCTTTCAGAACCATCCTTAAAAGACAGCTATTCCATAGCTTTAGTCTTTTGCTGCTTTTCCTTTTATACCCTACACTCTGGAGTGCAGATAAAGATAGCCTGTAACTCTAGCTGCCAGTTTGGGCCATGTCAAGTTCCCCCATCCTAGGGACTGCAAAACCTTAAGCTGGTAGAAATGTGGGACCTTGAGACATTTGTGGAGCACCATACCAGCCCTGTACTCCTTATGTTCAGATTTTGACATAAAGAAAAAGGAAACTCATTACAGCTATGATTATTTTATTGTTTCTCTTCACCCTGCTAAAAGTACGTTTCTTGAGAACAGGGACTACAGTTGTTCTGTTCACTGCTTTAGCTCGCACACATGGTAGGCATTAGATAAGTACTGTTGAATGTATGAGACAGTGAATAAATGAGCCATTGAATGAATGAAATAGATCCTTATCGAAGATTAGGTAGACTTTTTTTTTTTAAGTAAATGTCTTGAAAAGTTTCCTTCAACACATAATGTGTAAAATGCCAGCTAGGAAGCAGCTAGGAAAAATGGTGCCAAAGTAATGGAATATGCCAAGCTTCCAGCCCTTGATGATGAAGATATGTACCTTTTTCTGGGAAACATTATTTATAAAAGGTTATTTATAGAAAAAACAAGAACAAGGAGGTAGAGTGGCAAATCAGAACACTACAGTGTAATACCTAGGGCAGAAACCCCCACTAAATAGTAGTCTGATGTATTATATAACTTACTGGACCTCAGATTCTTTAGCTAAAATACACAAATCTAAGCTTTGAGTGGTAATTATAAAAGTTCACTAGACTTACGAGTGATTTAACATGTTACACATTAATTTGGTTTTCAGGTGTTATTCTAATAAGTGATTATATCTTGATAATGCTGGCAAGTGTTCAAAGAAACAGGGTTTCTTACAGTACTGAGAGTATAAATTGGTGCATTTCTACAATGCAGCTTAGCAATATGTATCAAAAGCCTTGAGCATGATCATTTGACAGAGCAATGCCTCTAATGGAAATGTATCATAAAGATAGTGTCTAACCACTTTATTTCAAGACTGTCCATTGTTGCATTGTTTACTAGAATATTGGTTAAATTCATTAACCTACATCCATACAACAGATCAGTATTCAGCCTTTAAAAATGATGTGGAGGAAATTTTATTGACATGATATATTAAGTGTGAAGAAAGTTTTAAAATACAATTCCAATAAAAATTTGTAAGTTTACAAAGGACTAACAGGATATGTACATGGCGTTAATTCAACTTTGCAGAAGTGACTATTACAATAATTTTTGTTTCATTTCATAGTTTTTTAATTTTCATAGAATTTTTTTTTTACGGTACTAATTAAAAAGTTACCTTTGAAAAAACAAGGGGTAATTTGGGGAAATAGTACCACATACTCAGCCTAGCCTGAAATTCTTTTCTCCTTACACCCCATAACTGACTGCTAATTCTTATAAAATTTTACCTTCTAAACATGTCTAGGATCCGTCCTTACCTCTCCAGTTTTTCAGCCGTTCTCTTAATCATTTACTCATAATATCTCTGAACTTTTGAAAGAGATTATTTAACTGGTCTTTCTTTATTAAGTTTTACCCCTCTCCAGTCTTCAAACTTCCACCAATTTCTACAGTGCACATCTTAGGAGACTCCCCTGCATAAAATCTTTGTAATGATGCCTCATTACCTACAGAAAAAAAGTGCAAACTTCTACTCATGAGGTCTAAAGACCTTCTTGATATAACACCCCCCTACACTTTCAGCCTCAGGTACTACTTGTGGTTATATCTCAATATTCCTTATGTTGTGCCCTTGCAGTTTTCTTCCCTCTGCTTTGAGTGATCTCTTGTTCCCTCAAAAATGTCTTAACAAATTTCTTTTTAGTCGTCTATGCTGGTCTTTAAAATATGTCCACAAATTCTTTGATTTTCCATTCATCAAGAGGTGGAACTTTTACACTTTTTTTTCTGGTCCCAAACCACCCAATGCTGAGTGGTTTGGTCTTTATGACTTTCTTATAATGAATAGAGTAAGGTGGAAGTGACTGGGACTAGCTTATAAAAGGCATTGGGACTTCTTACGCAAACTGTCAAATCACTGAGGGAAGCCAGCTGTCATGTCATAGGACGTTCATGCACCCTGTAAAGAAGCCTGTTTGCCAAAGAAATGAAATCTAACAGCCAATAAGGAACTAAAACTTGCCGACAACCACAGGCGTGCACTTAGAAGCAAATCCTTGGGCCCCCTTGAGAAGACTCCAGTCTCAGCCAACAGCTTAACTAACCCCATAAGAGACTGAACCAGAAACACCTAACTAAACCAACCCCTCCTGAATCTGAGATAATAAATATTTGATTTAAGCTGCTCTAGTTTGGGTTAATTTGCTATGCACCGATAGGTAACTAACACATCTTCCCTCAGGACTCATCTTTGTGAAATTTTTCTGAACCCATTTTTTTTCCACTTAAGCTTCCTATAAGAATTGGGTTTTTCCCTGCTGCACAATGAGCTTCTTAAGGGCAAGAACTATGTCTTATTTTTCTCCTAAATGTTTTATACATCACCAAATGTCTTTAGCACTTACACGGCCAGCGTTATACCAAAAAGTCAGTAGTAATATGATTTGATTAGAGAAAAATATAACAAGGAAGTAGTAATAGCAACAGATAATAGCAAACGCTTAAGACTCACTACCTGTCAGGCACTATTTTAAACATTTTACCTATATTAACTCATGAAATTCTCACATCTGCTTTATGTGCTAGGAATTGCTAAAATCCATGGTACAGAATATAATGCTAGATCAGAGAAGGGAACTGAGGACTGGTGTGTCAGGGGTGACTTCACTAAGTGGCTGTTGAAGTTCCATGTTAAACGACAGCTTGGATAGATACAGATGAAATGAGGGACACAGGAAGAACATGAGCAATGGCAGCTAAGGCTGCCATAACGACATACCACAGACTGGATGGCTTAAACGAGTTTGTTTTTCCTCGCAGTTCTGAAAGCTAGTAGTCTAAAACAGGGTTGGTTTCTTCCAAGGGCCTCGATCCTTGGCTTGTAGATGGCTGTTTCATATTCACATGGTGTTCTCCCTATGTGCCAGTATGTCTCCAAATTTCCCCTTTTTATGAGAACACCAGTCGTATTGGGTTACAGCATACCCATATGACCTCATTGAACCTTAATTACCTTTTGAAAGGTCCTATCTCCAAATAAGGAACTGGGGATAAGAACCTCATAAATGTAGGGGGGACACAATTCAGTCAACCCCAAAGCAGAAATAAGCATGGGCCAGCATCGAGAACCACCCGAGAAGAGGGGGCTATAAGCAGAGGGGGCTAGTGGAATTTTTCATGGAATAAGGTGGCAGGATTTTGGAGTATTTTAAATTTCAGGCAGAAGAGTCGAAATGGATGGATTTTGATAGTCACTGCTAACTAGTCCATGCCAAAGTTTAGTCAGCACCAAAGGAAAAATAAAAATAAAGGGAAATAGAATCATTTGCAGTATATTTTTTATATCATCCCCTTTTATCTCCTGGCATTGACATTCTCATCTTTCTAATTATTTTAAATTACCTCAAAATTAATGTGTTCTTCTTACCTATTCAAATTAATTTCATACAATAATAGTTCATTTTACCCCACATGCAAAAAACTTAAGATATTTTTTATTTTCTCAACTTTGTCGACTGTTTAATACATATTTAAAGCTGTTTTCTTAAAAACAATTATTCTATCCTACATATAAATTATAAGGTATTTGTCACTTAAAAGTTAAAGTACGCCCCAAAGTTATCAGACTTAATGAATATATAATCATAAATTAATTTAAAACTCACTGAAATCTGTTTAAAAAGGAAACAGCTTAACTACTGAATTTACAAAGGAATGAAAATCATTTTATGTACATAAAGTAGGTTAACGAAAGAATTATCCACTTCTTAAATAGTATTGGCCTTGGTGATAGCCATTCAAATGCTGAATGTTAATAATTTTTTTTTTAATTTTATCTTTATCCGAGGACATTTTTTCATTGCTTTTAGAGAAAGGAAGTAGGGGAGAGAGAAACCAATGTGAGAGAGAAACATTAATTGGTTGCCTCGTAGGCTCCCTGACTGGGGATCAAACCTGCAACCTAGGTATGTGCCTTGACTGGGGATTGAACCCACAATCTTCCAGTATACAAACAATGCTCCAACCAACTTGAGCCACACCAGCCAGAGATAATATATGTTTTTAACTAAGGAATTTATACTTGATATGGAAATACATTCAGCATAAAATAAAGCGAAGATTATAAAGACTGGGACAATGGAGATTATGAAGTATGTAACTTCCAAGAAAATCTTGGGCATGGGAGAAGCAATCTAAAAAGAATACCTTACTGAAACTGAATGCAAGTCTGCTTGCCTGCCTCTACAAAAGCCAATACTCGAGAGGCAGGTGCTGATGTAAAATAAACTGGTTTATTTGCAGATGCTGGCCATCTGGAAGATGAGGGACTCATCTCAAAGACCATCTCCTGGGAAGGTGGGGGACTTACATCTCAAAGCCTGTCTTTTGGGAAGATGGGGGACGCATGTCTCAAAGCCCATCTCTGCATCTCAGTGGAGGCAAAGGTTTTCTATAAGGAAGGAGGGGAACAGGACAGAGAGATCAAGGGAGGGGATTGAAAAATTCTCCACACGCAGATGAGCTCAGTCCATTCCGATAAGGCAAGTGATGGTCCCAGTGTGCATCATCCTGGTTTGTCACCCTGGCTTCAATCATCCTGGTTTTACATCATCCTGACTCCTTGGTTGAAGGTCAGCAAATCCAGAGCTGGGATGCCCAAAGGTTGGAATCTATATGTTTTGAAGGTAGTTCCTGGGATTCTTATACAAACACACTATTTATCTGTAAGCTACATATTAGAGTCAGCACTTACAGAAACAGTGTCAAAAGCAGTGAGATGGGTTAGAATTCGCTAGTGTTAAAATTTTTTACTCTTACATTACTTCAAACATTCCAATCAACAATTCTTGCACTCCAAGGTTTAGTCAGCACCAAAGGAAAAATAAAAATAAAGGAACTGTTTTTATGTTTAACCTAAATTTTTACGTTGCTTTTCTTTTGTTTTTACATTTTATTTTTATTCCTTAAAACTGCTCACATTACAGATTGTTCACGGATGAAATAGGGAGCCAAGCAGATTTTTCTGCAAAGTATGGTATAAGCTTTCTCAATTTTCCATCTGATTGCTAATAAACCTTACAGTATACGGTTTGTAAAATAACCCTCTTAAGGACTGAATGTGTAGAGCATTCCTCAAGTTACAAGAAATAAGCTAAAAATGAGCATATAAACATACATCTAGATCAACAGTACTGAATGCTGGCAAACATCTTAACACAAGAAAAAAAATCTTTAAAGAGATACAGTTCAGTCCTGAAAGGATTAAATAGAAACCTTAATATATTATTGTTTCTAACTATCCATCTGACATTACAGTGCTTAAAAACAGTCAAAAGTTTAGCACAAAAAATTACATTTGTTTATTACACATCAGAAACAGTAGCTTTTGAAGTCAAATGTAGATAACTTGGTTAATAATTTCAAAAAGGACCCTTGTGTCAATTATCTGGTTAGAAATGAATAGCTAATTTAGTTCTCAAAAATGACATTAGAAATTTTCTGTAAGGACAAATGATAGTGATAGTTTCATTTAAATAAGCAAAACAGTTATAATAGTCTGTGCAGTAAGAATAACAAATATGCCACTAATTAACACATATACTAGGATGTCTTAAATTGCCAAGGCCTAAGAAAAGTCAATAACATTAAATATACTAGTATACAACTCAAATCTTTCAAAAATGTAAAGGGAATAAAGTTTTTAGCTCATCTTTCCAGTCTGTTACAGTCACCAGAACTAATAAAAACTTATTGGATCACAGACTCAGCTTCTATGTGTATTTTTAGAAATTGCATAGGATCATAAGAACATAAGATCTAAAAAAAGTTTAAAAAAACGGAACATACTGTACTTTTAAATAAAGCATTTGCCATTCTAAAATGAGAGTTACTGTGATGGTGATGTGATGGTAAATGACCACCATCTCTAATAATGTGATCATTTGGGGGAGGAGGATGTGTTTCATTGTACATATTCTTAACAACACTTTTTGAGGTCTTCCACAGATTAAGGTTACTGGTTACTTACAAGAGCATTTTATAATGCTTGAGAATATTAAGCTTCTCTTTAGTGTTTTGAAAAATCCCATTGTGATGACTACAGTGACACTATATGAAACAAATAACCAAGATATAGTGGAACCTTGGTTCTTGAACTTAATTCGTTCCAAAAACCTGTTTGAGAAGTGATTTGTTTGAAAATGGAATCTCCTTTGTCACCTGAGAGACATGTGTGACTGATCATACAGGTATCTGCACGAAAGGGCTGTTGGGTCAAGAATTGAGAAACAAAGTTTTGTTCAACAACTGAGACTTTATTTCCCATTAACAACTTGGTATTTTTATCTTCAACCTGTCACCTATACATTGAATGCAATATTTGATGCTTAAAATACCAGAATTCACAAATGCACTAATTACGATCCAGGCAGAAAAATGAGGGGCTAGATGGAGGCAGAGAGAGACAGTATAATGCTGCTTTAAAGATTATAACTTCATCAAATGCTGATCTTTAGGTCAAAAAATAAAACCATACTCTCTTAGGGGAAAAAACACCAAAATTACAATAAAAATAAAGGAAAATACAAAAATTTGGACAATCTCTTCGAGTTTGTTGTATAAAGATTTCTTCTGTAATGGGGAGTTTCCAAATGGCACTCTTCCTGACTCTAAATCTTGTATATCATTTTGAATTGTTTTCCAGATATTAATAAAAGTATGTTTTTAATATAACCAGTTTTGAGATTAATAGAATAAATGCTTCCTAATTTTAATACAATGTTCTGACTTGATATCCATTTATCATTCATTATTCAAATGTGATTAAATCTCAGTTGTGTGCTACTGATTGTGTTTTATTGTCATTTAGTTCTCAAGAAAACCATGGGATGTAGGTATAGTATAATTTGTCCAATTTTCTTGTATGCCACAAGTATGGATCAGATCTCTAGTTTAAATTTGTGAACCATATTTTGCTCTTCAAGTATCCTTGTCCTCATAATGAATTTCTGTTTATTACTCGTCATCTTTGGAATCAATCACAGCAATATTAGAGGCTGCTTAAAATTCTGAACCAAACAATAAAGATGTTATTCTTTCATGGTTTACTATCATCTGTAAAAATATCTAACCTAAAAGGAAAAGCCAAATAAATGAGGTAACCAATGGAAAGAAAAAAAATATCCTTGGAAACTAGGAAGTGGCTACAACAATCAGCATAAGAAAACCTCAAACAACAATAATTAGAGATAAAATAAGAGGTTAGTGTTCACTTGATAATAATTATAGCTAGCACTTAATTTGGTATCTACTGAATTGCAAGCACCATAATTAACATGATTTCACTCATTGGGCAAAACATGAGATAGGTGGTATTTGCAGGGTATGGATGAGAAAATGGAAGTTTTTGGGTTTTGGTTTTTTATATTTTTGGAACCATTTGCAAACGTATTTGTCAGAGAAATACATTTAAGAGTGAAAAACATAAAATTCTGAGTGCAGTTACATAGGATGAGTTTTCAAATTATTTGATTCTCATATTATCTCTTGGTAATGATTTGTTGCTTACTATTCTTTCTTCCCAATTTGAAATTTTTATGCCATAGTAAATACCAGTTAATAACAATAAAGACAAGTTAACCCATTTAAGAAACATCAATTAAATTTCTGAGTTCATCTACATCTATAATTAATTTCACCTTTTGAAAAAGATATGAATATTTGCCTTGAGAGAGTTGTTTGTAATAGCCTGGCATCCTTGAAGGAACTGTGAAGGCAATTTCATTTACTAGTGATCATGATGCCTTCGTGATGCCTTCATCATGATCACTAGTACTTCTTTCTATCAATATTAGCCAATATCATAAGGTCATACACTCAGAAAAGCTAATTCTCCCAAGAAAGATAATTTGTCTTTAAATGGCTGGTGTGGGAGATATAATAAAATACATAACATAACTTTTCTCTCCTTCCTAAATACAGGATGGCTACCTTTGTTAAGAGTTGATGTAATTCTAGATAAACCTAACTTTGAACTATTTCATATGTAACCAATGGAAAACTTGCAGCCATATTTCAAGCAGAGAAAACAAATAAGAATTCTCCAGAATTTGCCAATCCTACATCAAGAAGTTCCCTAAATTACCATGTGATCTATCTAACAACCTATGATAGTTGAGTACTGACTTTATGTATAGTATAAAGATCTCCCCTCTCCCAAAACACTGTCATTCTAGTTGTCCTGAGTTACTATTTTGGGTGTATCGAGGAAATGGAAGCTTTAAGAGAGGTTACCTTAGACTTCACAAATTATATCTAATTTCAGAGTCTTCTCCTTTTTAATATATAAAATTTTTTACACTGTAATATTTTTATATATCTCTTTTGGGGGTTGAGAGTGTCCACAGATTTTACAACATTCTCTTAGGGGTTCCTAGTGAAAAATCTAAGAACCACTAAAACTCCTCACTGTTAATTCAGTGCGTTTATTTTGAGGAAGAAGGTGACTCTGGGGTAGTTTGGCCGAGTCAATCAAATTTATAATTATGGACAACCTAAATAAATAATTAAAACTCCAATTCAACTAACATTTATCAAGTTTCTATCATATGCCAGCCATTCAGATTATATAGTACTGTTTGTCAGTCTTGAACAACATAGGTACACCTTGTAAGAATTGTAATAGCCAATGTGATAAATTATTTTTATTATAAGGTTACCCTAATATGTGCTGTGTGCAGGTAGAATACTTGGTGTAAACCTATGCTCATAGCTATTTTCTAACTATTGAACTGGAAAAACTGACATTAAACTAAAATATTTTAAATTAACATTAATTTTAATGTAGCAAGGAATATTGTTTTGCCGAGCCTAAATCATCATGGGAAATTAATACAGCATAAGTTTGTTTTAATTTGAAATACCAATATTGCTGTGTGATAACTTGATTTTCCCACACTTTTTTCTAGTATAATTTTATTTCAGAGACAAGCAATCACAATATTTGGTCTTACCTGGCATATATGCATCATTAATTTGTTTTTATTCTTTGCTGTAGCCCAGAGCAATTTAAGATTTATAGCTGACTCCAACTCAATTATAAACACAAACAAAAATGTGGGCATTCAAGTCAGAGGAAAAGATAGGGTAAGGCAAAAGCAGGTTTACAGTCATATGGAAAATAATATAAGAAATAATATAAGAAAAAATTGTTTCATATACTCATAACTTTAAACCCACTTTTGCCTATCCTGTATTTATTTACATCATGGTCTTCCTTGTCACCCAAAGTATAGTTATACTAATTTTTAAATTATTTTGAATTTAAGTGTCAAATGTAAAGATTTGTGATGAGAAATCATAGATATTCAAGAATATGTTAGGGAATCTAAGAAGCAGGGGTAAAGCATTTGAGGTTTTAGATTAGCACTGACCTAAAATTTTACCCAACTAAAACACATGCAAGATGATTGCCCTTGGCAAGATGTGTAACCTCTGCAAGCCTCAGCTTTGTTACCTAAAAATAAGGCATAGAAACAGTACCGTGAATTTCAGGGTTGTTAAATTTTTCATGAAATGATCTGTGTAAATGCTTAGCATAATAATATATGAAATGAACAAAATACAAAAAAAAATAGTAGTTGCTATGATAATGATACTATTAGATGTGAACTACTACACGTAATCTTAAGAATGTTAAGTAACGAGAAAAGCATAATTTTTAAAGATTTTATTTGTTTATTTGTAGAGAGAGGGAAAGGGAGGCAGAGAGAGAGGGAAAGAAACATCAGTGTGTTGTTGACTCTCCTACAGCCCCTACTGGGGACCTGGCCTGCAACCCAGGCTTGTGCCCTGACTGAGAATCAAACCGGCAATCCTTTGGTTCAGATTGAGTGGCACTCAATCCACTGAGCCACACCAGCCAGGGCAATAAAAAGCATAATTATTTAAGGGAGCATCTAAAAGGGAAATGCAAGAAAATAGTAGTATAAATGATATAACTGTATAAATGGCCATTTAAGCACAAAAACAAACATAAATGTGCTAGCTAACTGTTACATATTTCCTGTTGAAAAATAATAAATCAGGTAAGGTAGGAAAGTGAGACATATTCTTAAATGATTATATTTATAATATCAACTAGTGATTATGTTTTATTTTGCTACTATAAGAATGATTTTTTACATAAGCATGTTAGCTAATCTTTTTTCAGTTTCTGTGATGGCATCTCTTAAACAATTACCAATAGGATTTTAAAAAGCCCTTTCCTTTTTAAAGAAAGGCTTTGTTTACAAGAAGAGAGTTACTAATTATTCACAATAATTATAAAATAACTTTAAAAAAATTTTTTTAGGGGAGGGAGAGAGAGAGAGTAAGAGAAACATTGACAAGAGAGAGAAACATCGATCAGTAGCCTCCTGTGCACTCCCAGTCAGGTATTGAACCCACAACCTAGGTATGTGCCTTGACTGGAAATCAAGGCACTGAACCTACGTTTCAGGGTACAGACAATGCTTCAGCTAACTGAGCCAAGACATCAATCAAATAACTTTACATTTTTATTATGGCGTCCAACTCTATATGAAGTAGGTAGAAATTATATTCACAATCAATTTAGATATTTTAAGAAATAGAGGTAAACATCATAACTTGTAAAATTATTTCATCAGTAAGTACAGTTAGTTCCTATTAGCTCTAGATCTTAAAAGTTGCTGCATCAGCTACACCTCTAATTGGTGAAGGTGGTCCCCAAACCTCTTATTAATGAAGCAGCCTACAATTAGGAAATAACTCTTCATAAGCAGACCCCATGTGAGTGAGCATAGAACAGATGAATGATAAAGCCCAGAGAAACAGCCAATTGATTGCTTACAAACTCAGCAGCGGCCACTAACAAGACACTTGATAACGTAGCACAAAAAAAACCATAAAACATAATACTTTTAAATAGTAGGGAAAGTCTTTTCTGGTAGCTTCATCCCAAATGTTAGTTTTTCCTGCTAAAAGTCATGAAATCTTTTTTTTTTAAATGCTCTTACTACAAAACAAAGGGAAGAGAAAGCCTACATTTTGAATGAACCAACAGCAGACATATTTATTGATACATCTTTAAGTTGAAGAACTTGTATGAGTCTGTGTGGTTCCTTATGGAAACAAAAATTACAAAAAGGAAAAAGGGTGGAAGGATTCAAACTGGGTTCCTCAGACTAGTCCTGTGAGCTACAGTACATATTCTGTGATAAAAGTTTTGCCAGGGAAATCGTGATCTTCCATGGGATCACGAGAAAAGCATTTCATGTACCCACAGGCAGAGATCGTGGTGTAGTGAGATTTGCGGGGGGGAATCTGCCACTGGGTCTCCAGGGTCCCACCTCTGGCCATCCTGCCCTGGGGAAAAAACCCATCTGTGTCTTCATCAAGGCCAACACAAAGGCCAGTGTCCAGAGTTCCTGTTTCATGTTCAAGCTTAGTCCTCTGGAGCCCACGCAGCCTGCTGTAGGCCCAGGCGGCTGCCAGACCCACACGGTTGCATGTGTTCCAAATGAGAGAAAATACACGAATGAACAGGGTGAGTGCAGGTCACAGAGAGAGGGTAGGGGTGGGGGCAAGAGAGAAAGCTCTACTTTGTTCCCTTGGGGTTATGACCCATCAACTTCCCAAGCTTTCCTGGGCTTCCGATGGGTCCCTCCCATAGGCAGACTGACAGGCCTCTATGGTCAAGCACCTGCCCCTGTGCCCCCAACAATCCAGTCCCAAAGTGGGCACAGTGCTTCTGAGGAGGTCTCCTGTGCTGCTAGGATTATGTCTCCTCAGGGCAGTCCCCGGGAGTGCGTGAATGAGTCTGTAAAAGCTATAGTTTCCTGGCTAAGCAAGTAGCCCATGCTCCCCAGTTTATTAAGCTCATTGTCTAATTCCCTTTGTGGTCTTTCTTATTGATTATTAGCTAACTGTCTATGGTAACAAAAGGATTCCATTGTAAATTAAGTATGGGGAATGCTGAGTTAAACCAAGTGAAGGTTTCAGTATTGATGGAATTTTTAACATGCTAATATTTGTGTCCTTAAACATTTTAGTTCACTTTTATTGAAGACTTCAGCTAATACCTCACAAAACTGTGAACTATCTTTCTACTACATTTAAGAAAATACTGTATTTGGTGCACTTTCCCTTTCAGGAGCATGCTTGATTTCCCTTCCCGTTCTCCCCCTCAGGAGGCCTGTTACCTTTGTAATTCTCTCTCCTAAGTTCCAAGGGCCCTACTTTTGCTTCTGTAACTTTTTTTTCTTGCTTCTATAACTTATTTCCTGAGTTTATGCAGCTCAGTGGGTTCACTTCTATTACCTCTGAAACTTTCTAAATAAACATTCTCTTAAAAAAAAGGAAAGGAAATACTATATTTCAGAAGTTAAATTTAGGCTTCCTGTAAACAGAGATTGAGAACTCTCTATTATCAACTTTGTTATGAGTAATTGACATGGGATATTAATTGGATATCACAGATGTTTTGAACAGGACCAAATAAGAAATACTTATCTCTTGCACATAAAAGTAACGTTAATCAAAACTGTAAGCAAGGACTGCCTGACGTTTAATATCATCACAACACTAGTTTTAGTTAAATATTACTTGTAGGTCCATTCGTAACATATTGAATGGGAATTATCTCATAGCCCTATAATTGTGATAATGCCCCATTGTGAAAATGAAATACATCAAATGCTCCATTTGTAAATTAAAATAACTTTACCTAACTGCACAGTATTAAGTGAGTAGTGTCACAATGGGCCCTGTAACTGCCTCACCACCACCACTACCACTCTTAGTTTTTTTTTTTAAAAAAAATTACAGCTAAGAAGGAGACTTGGTGGAGAAAGTGTTTGTGGACAGGCTGTTTCCAATATGTAGTTGGGGTGGAGGCTGGAGGCTCGAAGAGAATCATTTCTAAAGACTGGACTTATAAAAGAAGGGGAGACAAATTTCTTTTCTCTTTCGGCTATTTGCTTGGCCACACAACTTTCTGATTTCCTGGGGCTGATATATGGGAAAATTTGAACCATGATAGACAGAGAGGCTAAGGCAGCAGGGAAGTTGCCACCATGCCCATCATTTAGTGTGCCAAAAATAATAGAGCTTCCCATGAGTGGATACCAGGAAAGGTAGGTGGTCTTGAGCCATTTTTGTCCGTATGAGGGCACCACAAGAGGGAACCGATGAAAGAGGTGTAGTAAGCTGGAACCAGAGAACCACCGAAACAGCAGACTAGGTAATGGTGAGCCCCTGCAACGAGGGCTCACTGGAGATCCAGCTTTTGGATTCTGTCACATAGAAGTTATCTTTCCAGTCAATGAAGATTTTATTCTTGCCCAGTCAAATCAGGAAACACTTAGCCTTTTCTCTTTTAATTAAGGAAGCATTTGTCCTTTTCTCTGTCCCTTCACTCTGCCACAAACCAAGGGCACTAACCCTAGAAGAAGGAGGAGAAGCAGTTATCCGAGAGCAAGATTTCCTGCTACTGCCTCCAGGTCAGTAAAGCTTTACCCGCACTGGTAGTGGAGAAGGGGAGACGAGTTTTGAATTGAGTTAGAGATTGGAGCTTTCAAGTTAACATGACTGATTCTTTAATCTTAGACTGTCACTGTTCTAATAAAGTAGCTGAAAATCATAATATATGTAAGCAATTAAAGAGCCACCACTCTGAAAAAAAGGGAGTTTTACCTAGTATTATTGGGGACAGTTTATTGAAGAAAAAATTAGGACATTTCTTATTTATGTGCTCAACAATTTGAAACATTTTAGTAAAGAAGACAAATACTTCAAAACATTTATCTTTAAGTTATCTAGTTCATTTCAAAATGTATTTTCTCTAATTCATCATCAATTTCTTTGTGAATTTATAAAATCTGAAATTTAAAGCTTCCTCGCAAATGCTTACTGAGGTGTATCCACAACTGACAGTTTTGGTGAAGAGTGTGAAGCCCAGAGAGAACAAACACAGGAAGCAACACTCTTTACAGAATGATGTTCTTAAAAGTCTGGCACCTTTTTATATTTGCCGCGGACTACAAAGACAGGTAGCTATGTCAGTCAGTACTATTACTGTCGCCTAGCCCAGGTTTTAAACAGAACGGGTAGAATCAAAGAGCAAATAGTCTGAACCACCTCTTTCACATTGTCCTTGCTTAAGTTTTTAAATCAAACAGAATTTCACAGAATCCTAGAACAGTGTCTTTACTTGTAATTCAAAAAAATTAATATAGTTTCACCCAGAAAACACCAAAACATACATTTAAAACTTTTATTTAATATGATTTAAGATCCAATCTTCCAGGTCAATATTGAGTTCCATTGACAGTTGGTGGAATCATATATGGCATATATCTATTCAAACCTTTGACCAATTTGCTAGATATGATATGAAGCCTGAAGAGCTACTTTTTGTTTGTTTGTTTGTTTATTATTGAGGGAATAATACAGTGAAAGAGACAGCTTAGCAACTTCAGACTGGAGACAAACCGTTGGAGAGAACTACGAAGAACACGAATGCATGCAAATTCCCCGTGCATCCATGCTGTTCAGTGTTCACCGTGTGCCAGGCACTAGTCCCAACTCCGGGAAACAGAGCAGTAAGGAAGGCTGATACAGTCCCTGTTTTCCTGAAGGAGCTCAGCAATACGCAAATAAATATTTGACATAACATTATGCAATAGTAAGAATTATGAAGGAAATGAAACAAAATAAGAACTAGCGCGTGGCTAGAGGATGGAGTGCTCTTTCCGATAAGGTGGTCAGTGAAGAATTCTCTAAGGAGGTAGCATTTGAGGAAGAGATCAGCAGGAAATGAGATTGCATCAAGTTCATTTTATAAATAGGTGATCTAAGTGTCAGGCTATGAATTTTACATCCCTTAAAGACTTTTAAAAGTATCAACATCCTCACTCAAGAAACACAATTAACTTGTCTTTACCAAAAGTATACTACTATGCACAGTTATATCTTCCTAGAAACAGATCTTTTGTTGCTTCTGGTCTCATTCATTGCATTGTATTTTAATTCAACAGGTCTTTATTGAATGATTAGTATGTTCAGGCTTTATCCTAGGCTCTCGCCATATGCCAGTGAATAAAACAGATAAAGATCCCAGACTATGCGGCCACTACACTCCAGCAGGAAAAGACAGACAATAAGAAATAATAACATAATAAATTATATATTGTATTAGGTGATTTGTGCTGTAGAAAGAAAAATAAGCTAGAGAAAGTATTAGCAGAATAGGTTTCATTAGAAAATTGGCTAGAGTGGGTCTCTGTGACATTAGACCAAAGCCAACACCTCAAGAAAGGAGGGAGCTAACCAAGTGCCCATCTGAGAGAACAGCTCTCATTGACACATACACACGTGGATAAACATGCACACATGCTTTCGCCTTCAAGGATTTTTTTTCAAAATTCTTACTTTTTTTTAGCTTATAGAAAACCAAGTGGATATACCATCACTACATGTAACTTTCTGAAGGTGTGAATTTGTTGTCTTTTATTTACTTAAAAGATAGTGTAGGGAAGGGAACAAATTTACCCTTGAGGTTCTTCTGGGTAGTCTAATAATCAAATAGACATGAGATAGATTAGCAAGAGAAAAATAAACCAATTTAATATGTACATATGTATAGGTACCTCACATACATGAGAGAGTCAGGGACCCCACCTGCAGGAGAGGTTCAGAGACAGAAGAGGGGAACAAAGGTATATAAGACTTCCTGAGCTAGGGATGAGCAGGCTGCCCTGTGGGCTTCAAAGGTCCTTGCAGGGTAAGAACAGCAGATGCTTAGTAAATAGAAGTTTGCCCTGCCCTGTAGATAGGTCAAAGGAGGTTATCTATGATAATCTCTCGTGTGGGCACTAAGTTCAGTTCTAGGCAGTTAAGGGAAGGGCAGAACTTTCTTTTGAGTCTGCTGCTGGAGCTGCCTTTAGTTCAAAACAAACAGCATACCAGAGAGACACATCTTGGGATGACTCATTCTGAGCCCCCACAATAGCCACTACTGTAGATAGATGATACATTTCTTTAATCATCTGAGATTATGAAGCATTATTTTGAAAGGGACTGGAAAATAATTAGAAATATAAGTAACTTTATGTACTGGCATGTGGGTCACAAGCAAATGTACTAAATTTTTTCCTTGTTCAAAAGTAATGGTGTTCTCAAAGTTATGTTAAAAATCCAAAATAATTTAAGATAAATTGGGAAGCATGGTAGATTACTCACTTCATGCTACAAATTGAGTGTAGGACTAACAAGCATAATGATTTTTTGGTATGAATAGTTAGGAAAATGGACTTTATGATTCATTCAATAAAATTTGAATAATTTAGGGTCTTTTTATCTTATTTGAGCTTCATTCCATCTGTTTTTCAGGTATTGCTAACTTTATTGTAAATTTGTTTAAAGTCAGCACTCATCAATTTACATATAATATCTGTTATTCTGGAGATTTGAGTAAAATCTCCTAATCT
>PVKM010014940.1:0-28497 GCA_004027735.1 Carollia perspicillata | reverse complement strand
TAAGCCTTTATTACACACGTGGGCCCAGAGGAGACAGCTTCCAAATTCTGGGTGCTGAGGAGGGGTCAGGTGGGTGGTTAAATACCTTTGTAACAAAGTGGGGAGGGGAGAGGTCTGGTGGTACAAGCAGGAGATACACAAATGTGAAAGCCAAGGACACAGAGGAGGAGGAAGGAAATGGTCCAGGGCCCAGGACAAAGAAACAGCAGGGGATCATCCAGGGCCTGGGGCAGAGAGTCAACTAACTATCAGCAGGTGGTTGTCTGCTGCCTGGGGGCCAACCAGGAGCTATCAGTGGCCGGGACAGAGTGCCAGCTTCAACTTCTACCTACATTCTAAATTCCTATTACATTAGCAGTCTAGGTACAGTGCAGGCCCGATTCCCCATGGGAGAAACTATCCATGGGTGTGGGTCCTGTGCAGCTCCAAGTGGGAGCTGGGCCCATGCCACACAGAACGATCTCTTATAGCTAATGATGCTGAGCATCTTTTCATACGTCTCTGGGCCCTCTGTATGTCCTCCTTGGAGAAGTGTCTATTCAAGTTTTTTTCTCATTTTTTTTAACTGGGTTTTTTGTCTTTCTGGAGTGGAGTCATGTGAGTTCTTTATATATTTTGGAGATCAAACCCTTGTCCGAGGTATCATCAGCAAATATGTTTTCCTGTATAGTTGGTTCTCTTTTCACATTAATGCTGTTTTCTTGGGCCATGCAAAAGCTTATTAATTTGATGGGATCCCATTTGTTTATTCTTTCCTTTGTGTCCCTTGCTTCAGGGGACATATCAGTGAAGATGTTGCTGAGTGGAATGTCTGAGATTTTCCTGCTATATTTTCCTCTAGACTTTTATGGTATCACAACTTATTTTTAAGTCTTTTATCCACCTTGAGTTTATATTTGTGTATGGTATAAGTTGGTGATGGAGTTTCATTTTTTTTTGCGTGTAGCTGTCCCCCAACACCATTTGTTGAAGAGGCTATTTTTACTCCATTTTATGCTTTTCCCCCTTTGTCAAATATTAATTGACCATAGAGACTTGGGCTTATTTCTGGGCTCTCTGTTCTGTCCCTGTGGTCTATGTGCTTGTTATTATGGCAGTATGAAGCTGTTTTGATTACAGTGGCCTTATAATACAGTTTGATATCAGGTGTTATGATCTCTCCTGTTTTGTTCTTTTTTTTTTCTCCAAAATTGCTGCAGGTATTTGGGATCATTTATGGTTCCATATAAACTTTTGAACTGTTTGTTCTATATCTGTGAAATATATCATTGGTACTTTAATAGGGATTGCATTGAATCTATAAATTGCTTTGGGTAGTGTGGACATTTTGATGATGTCAATTCTTCCAATCCATGAACATGGTACATGCTTCCATTTATTTGTGTCTTCCTTGATTTCTTTCTTCATTGTTGTATAGTTTTCTAAGTACAGGTCTTTTACCTCCTTGGTTAAGTTTATTCCTAGTCACTTTATTTTTCTTGTTGCTATATCAAATGGAATTTTTTTCATGATTTCTGTTTTTGATATTTCATTGTTGGTGTACAAAAATGCCTTTGATTTTTGAATATTGACTTTGTATCCTGCTGTTTTGCCACATTCACTTATTAGGTCCAGTAGTTTTTTTGTGGAGTCTATAGGGTTTTCTCTGTACACTATCATGTGATCTGCAAACAATGACAGTTTTACTTCCTCCTTTCCAATTTGGATGCCTTTTATTTATTTATTTATTTTTTCTTGTCTGATTGCTGTGGCTAAAACTTCCAATACTATGTTGAATAGAACTGGCGAAAGTGGACAACTTTGTCTTGTTCCTGATCTTAGTGGGAAAGCTCTAAGTTTCTGCCTGTTGAGTATGATGTTGGCTGTAGGTCTCTCATATATGGCCTTTATTATGTTGGGGAATGCTCCCTTAATTCCCACTTTGCTGAGTGTTTTATCATAAATGGGTGCTGTACCTTATCAAATGCTTTTTCTGCATCTGTTGGTATGATCATGTGATTTTTGTCTTTCATTTTGTTTAAGTGTTGAATTACATTTATTGATTTGTGAATATTGAATCATCCTTGCATCCCTGGGATGAATCCCAGATGATCATAGTGTATGATCTTTTAAATGTATTGTTGAATGTGGTTTGCCAATATTTTGTTGAGGATTTTAACATCTGTGTTCATCAGTGATATTGGTCTGAAGTTTTCTTTCTTTGTTGTGTCTTTATCTGGTTTTGGGATTAGGATGATGCCGGCTTCCATAAAAATAATTTGGAAGTCTTCCATCTTCTTGAATTTTTGTGAATAGTCTGTGAAGGATAGGGGTTAGCTCTTCCTTAAATGCTGTGTAGAATTCTCCTGTGAAACTATCTGGTCCAGGGCTTTTGTGTGTTGGAAGTTTTTTGATTACTGCTTCAATTTCATCTGCTGTTATTGGTCTGTTCAGGCTTTCTGTTTCTTCTTCATTTAGTTTTGGAAGATTATATTTTTCTAGAAATTTGTCCATTTCACCTATGTTTTCAAATTTCTTGGCATATAATTCTTCCTAGTAATTTCTTACAATCCATTGTATTTCTGTGGTGTCAGTTGTAATCTCTCCTCTTTCATTTCTGATTGTGTTTATTTAGGTCCTCTCTTTTTCTTAATGAGTCTGCTTAAAGGTTTGTCAATTTCGTTTATATTTTGAAAGAATGAGCTCCTGGATTTATTAATCCTTAAAATTATACTTTTAGTCTCTATGTCATTTAATTCTGCTCTGATGTTGGTTATTTCCTTCCTTCTACTAGCTCTGGGCTGTCTTTGTTGTTGTTCCTCGAGTTCTTGTAGGCATAGGGTTAGGTTGTTTGTTTGAAATGTTTCTATCTTTTTTAGGTAGGCCTGTATTGCTATGAACTTCCCTCTCAGGACTGCCTTTGCTGTGTCCCATAAGTTTTGGGTTGTCGTGAGTTCATTTTTATTTGTTTCCAGAAATTCTTTGATTTCTTCCCTAATTTCATTCTTGACCCATTTATTGTTTAATAGCATGCTATTCAATCTCCATGCTTTTGAGTGTTTTGTTTTTTTTTCCCTTGGGGTTGGTTTCTAGTTTCAGTCCCTTGTGGCCAGAGAAAATGCTTGGTATGATATCAGTTTTCTTGAATTTGTTGAGGCTTGTTTTGTGTCCTATTATGTGGTCTGTCTTTAAAAATGTTCCATGTACATTTGGAAAGAATGTGTATTTTGCTTCTTTGGAATGAAAACTCTATATGTATCAGTTAAGACCATTTGATCTAGGGCATTGTTCAATGCCATAATATCTTTGTCCATACTTTGTTTGGAAGATCTGTCCATTTTAGACAGTGGGGTGTTAACATCCCTTACTATAATTGTGTTGCTGTCAATGTCTTTCTTGAAGTCCTCTAAGATTTTCTTTATGTATTTGGGTGCTCCTTTGTTGGGTGCATATATATTTACAATGTTTATATCTTTTTGATGTATTCTTCTGTTGAATATTATGAAGTTACCTTCTAGGTCTCTTTTTATGGCTCTTTTTTGAAGTCTGTTTTGTCCGATATGAGTATTGCTATCCCGGTTTTTTTTTTTTTCCTTTCAATTTGCTTGGAATATTTTTTTCCTGCCCTTTACTTTCAGTCTGTGTAGGTGTTTTATTCTGATGTGGGTCTCTTGTAGGCAGCATATGTGCAGGTCATGTTTTCTTCTCCATTCAGCTAATCTGTGTCTTTCGATTAGAGCATTTAATTCATTTACATGTAAGGTTATTACTGATAGGTACTTATTCATTGCCATTTTACTTCCTTTGTATCTGTGTTCCTCTTTCTCTCTCACTCTTTTTCTTCTTTTTCTTAAAGCAGACCCTTTAGCATCTTTTGCAGTGCTGGTTTGGAGAAAGTGTATTATTTGAGCCTTCTTTTGTCTGGGAAACTCCTTATTTTGTGTTCCATTTTAATTGAGAGCCTTGCTAGATAGAGTACTGTTGGTTGCAGGCCTTTGTTTTTCATTACTTGGAATATATATTTTTTAAGATTTTATTTATTTATCTTTAGAGGGGAAGGGAAGGAGAGAGGAAGAGAAATATCAATGTATGGTTGCCTCTCATTTGTCCCCTTTTTTGGGAACTGGCCTGCAACCCAGGCATGTGCCCTGACTGGGAATTGAACCACGATCCTTTGGTTCGCAGGCCCACTCTCAATCCACTGAACCACACCAGCCAGGGCAGAATATTTCTTGCTTATCTTTTTTGGCTTCAAGTGTTTCCAATGAGAAGTCAGCTGCTAGTCTTATCAAGGTTCCCTTGTATGTTACTTCCTGTTTCTCCCTTGCTGCCTCTTAAGATACTCTCTTTGTTTTGGGATTTTGCCATTTTAATTATGATATGTCTTGTAGTGGACCTCTTTGGTTTACTCTTGATTGGGACTCTCTGTGTTTCCTGGATTTGTGTGACTGTTTTCTCTCATTAAATTAAGAAAGTTTTTCATCATTACTTTTTCAAACAGGTTTTCCATCCCTTGCTCTTCTTCTTCTCCTTCTGGTATGCCTATTATGCAGATATTATTATGTTTCTTGTTGTCCTGCAGGTCCCCTTAACACCTCTTCATTCTTTCTGAGTCTCTTTTCCTTTTCTTGCTCTTTCTGGGTGTTTTTTTCTACATTGTCCCCCAGCTCACTGATTTGATCCTCTGCTTCATCTAGCCTTCTCTTGATTACGTCTACTGTGTTCTTTAATTCAGAAATTATATTCTTCATTTCCTCTTGGCTCTTATTGATAATTTCTGTTTTCTTTTTCATGGTGATATAGTTTATAGTGAGTTCATTGTAGTTTCCCTGTAGTTTTTGTTAATTCTCAGTGAGCTCATTGAGCTTCCTTATAACCACTGCTTTGAACACAATATCTGATAGTTGACTTGCCTCCATTTCATTTAGCATTCTTTCTGAGGCTTCCTCCTTTCTGTTCATTTGGGGTTTGTTTCTTTGTCTTCCTATTGTTTGTGAGACTCTTCTTGTTAGACTATGCTTCTTAAATTGATCTGTTCTGACTCCCTGAGTTTGTGGTGTGAACTTCTGGTAGGAGAGTCTCAGTGAGATTCAGTGGTGCAGTCTCCTTGATCTCCTGAACTTGCTGCTTTTGGGATGCCATTTATGTTGGCTCTCTGGATATAATTGGGTTTTGATTGTTAATGTGTCATTCCTTGGTGGGTCCTTCCCTCCAGCTGGTTGACTGAGGGTCATTCCACCCACCACATCTTGTGTGCTGTTGTGCAGGTGCTGCCAGAATAAAGCTACAAAGCCCTGGGAACAAACCCACATGCACAAAAATGTCCATCCCCCACAATGTCAATATCAACAGCAAATGAACTGGTATTAATGAGCGTGTAAAGAGATTAAGAGTATTATAAGGAAGGAGAGAAATAAACTATAGTATAAATTCTAGTGACTTAATATGCACAAATTTGCTAGACAAGAAATGAATGTTAAAAAGCTAACAGGAAAGAAAAATATAGCTAGTCGTGGAAAAGACCACAGTGGATTTCGTCTCAGTAGTCTCTTGTATTTAACACTGTTTTTTATTTCTGGATCTGCCTCTGGTGATGTCAGATTTGAACCCATCTGACCTTAGGCAGCCTGCTCTGAGTCTTCCAGGGTCCTGCTCTCTATGTTTGTTAACATAGACAAACAGTCTAGATTAACAACTTCCCCTGCAGTTGTTAATCTTGTCACTCAGCAGTCAGTAGTTAGGCTTAGTCACCACAGAGCTGGGGCAGAGTCTCTTGGGAGTGGGGCTATTGTTTCCTCTCAAGCTGCGGCTGCTGGAGGTAGGGAGGGAGTGGTCTGCCTGAGCACAATGGCTGCTGTCATATGGGGGAATGACTCAGCACTGGCATCCCTGTGGCTACTCTGTCTACTGTCTCACCAAAGCTTCCATCCCCAGTCTCTCCTTAAGTGTCTCTAGTCCACTCTGCCCTGCCTTCGCCAAGGATCTATGGCTGTGGCTGTCTCCTTCAGTTATTAATCTAGTCACTCTGCACTTAGCAGTCAGGCATAAGCAATACAGAGCTGGAGCACAGTCTCTGAGGAGTGGGGCTGTTGTTTCTCCTCAGACTGCTGGTGCTTGGAGGGGAGTGGTCTGCCTGAGCACTATGGCTGCCGCCATTTTGGAGATGCCTCAGCACCAGGATCCTTGTGGCTACTCTCCCAGCTCTCTTCCCAAAGCTTCTGTCCCCAGTCTGTCCCCAGGCATCTCTAGCCCACTCTGCTCCCACCTTTGTTGGAACCCCAGGTAAGCAAATGAAGATTTATGTGTTGGCCCTTAAATGGCTCTTTGCATTTCCAGCTTGCCATCTGTGGTGGAGAGCAACCCTACTGCTTTTCACCGCTGGTTGTTATCTGTGTACTTTTTGGGCTCTGGTGTTCTAGGCTGGGGATCCCAGCTCAGGGTTTAGACCCCATTCTTCTCAAGGGGATCCAACTTGCTGCTTAATTATCCCTCTGGCACTGCTGCCTGTGGGCACCCAGCCAGCCCTCTTAAGTCTCCACTATACTTCTTACCAAATAGGTTGTGCCAAGGCTGATTCTTGTGTTTGCCTGAAGTTATAAGGCTTCTCTCTTGCTATTGTTCAGTTGTTTGTTCTGGGTAATTTCTCCACAATTTAGTTGTAATTCCAGAATGGTTCTGGGAGGAGGTTAGTGTGGCTTCCATTCACTCCTCTACCATCTTGCTGACCCAATTTTGTTTATCTTTCAAAGAACTGACTCTTAGTTTTGTTAATCTTTTCTATTGTTTTCCTATTCTCTAATACATTTCTGCTCTAATCTTTATTTTTTGCTTCTAATTTTGGGCTTAGTTTGCTCTTTTTCTAGTTCTTTGAGGTGTAATGATACATTATTTATTTGAGATCTTTCTTTTTTTCTTAAGGTAAGCATTGATAACTATAAACTTTCCTCTTAGAACTGCTTTTGTCACATCCCATAAATTGGAATATTGTGTTTCCATTTTTGTTTGTCTCAAGATAATTTTTATTTCTCTTTTGCTTTTTTAATTATCCATTGGTTATTCAGGAGTATGTGTGTGTTCTTTAATTTCCACATATTTGTGAATGTTTCAGCTTTCTTCCTTTTACTTATTTATAGTTTTATACTACTGTGGTTGGAACAGATGCTTGATATAATTTCTATCTTCTTGAATTTGGTGAGATTTGTTTTGTAGCCTAACATATGATCTGTCTTTGCAAATGTTCCACGTGCACTTGGAAAGAGTGTATATCCTGCTCCCATTGGGTGAAATGTTTTATTTAAATCTGTTAGGTCTATTTGGTCTACAGTGTTATTCAAAAATGCTATTTCCTTGTAGGTTTGCTGTCTAGATCTGTCCATTGTTGAGAGTGAGATATTAAAGTTCACAACTATTATTTGCTTTATATTGGTTTCCCAACTATCTGAAAGGAGAAAGTTTCTATGAAACCTTTTGTAAGTTGAACTGGTGTACAGCAAAGGGTATACCCTGCTTTCTGAAATTTTTGGTCACTTTGTACTTATGAAAAACTTACATTGGTACCTGTTTTCACTAAGTGAAATAAATCCAAGGAGGATTTTTGCTTTGTGGAAAAAGTCACTACTGTGCTAATATAGGTATATAGGTCCTTCAATATTTACAATTATTACATCTTTTTGGAAAATTGACTCCTTTATCATTATATAATGACAGTCATTGTTTTTTTGGCCCATTTTGACTTAAAGTTTATTTTAGCTAAAGTCTATCCTTGCTTTCCTTTGATTATCATTTGCTTGGAGTGTCTTTTTCTGTCTCTTCACTTTCAGCCTATGTGTGTTTTAAAAGCAAAAATGAATTTCTTATAGGCAGCCTATCATTGGAGTTTTTAAAAAAGCCATTTATACCAGAGGGAAAAGGGGGTGGGGGAGGTAGGAAGGGGGGATAAATGGTGATGGAAGGAGACTTGACTTGGGGTGGTGAACACACAACACAATATACAGATGGCGTATTGCAGAACTGTACACCTGAAACATTTTATTAACCAATGTTGCCCCAATAAGTTCAATAAAAAAGCTATTCATCATCCTCTTCCTTTTGCTTGGAGAAACTTAATCCATTTATGTTTAAAGAAGTTATTGATAGGTAAGGACCTACAGATGGAACATTGGTTTTCCAGAAGACTGTTTAAGAAGCAATTTGTTAAAAAAACTGAATCATTTTTTCCCTATTAGAAATATAGGTATCAACATGAAAGCGTTGTTGAGTTGAGAACCAAAGTTTTTTCAACAACTGAGACATTTTTTCTGTGAACAACTTGATCAAGAACCAGATTGTTCGAGATGGGAGATGTTTGAGACTGGGGTCCAGTCTCAAACAGTCAATAGGCTAGACTGTCCTATTTCTATCTTAATTGTTTTCTGTCGATTTTGTAGATCCTTTGTTTCTAGCTCCCTCTCTTGCTGTCTTCCATTGTAATTTAGTGAGTTTTTATGGCAGTATGCTTTGACTCCTTTATAAAATCTTTTGTGTATCTACTGCAGGTTTTCCCTTTGTGGCTACCATGAAGCTTAAAATATCATAAAATATCATATAGTCATTACATTGAGTTTTGAGTTGGTAACAATTATTTATACAATGCATATCATATGTATATGTTTATATACTCACTGGGGAATACAAAGTTGAATAAAAGAAAGTACCGCCACTGAGAATCTGATAGTCTTTTGGGTTAGACAAATGTTCCCTGAGCTGGGCAGTGCAGGGTAGGAATTGCTTTTTGGAAGATTAGTAAGAATCAGCTTTGTGAAAAAGAAGATTGTTGGCCAGAGGGCATTCATACACAAAGGAAGTGAGAAACAAACATGTTTTGGTATTTCTGGAAGAAATGTTTATAATTGAAGTTGGATGTGTTTTAGGCTGGAGAAATGGACAGGGACCAGGTCTGTGAGGGTTTTTTTAGTCTTAATAAGGAGTTTAGACTTTTTTCTGTAGCCAGTAAGAAGCCATTGATAACTGGTGGCATAAACATCAGATCTGTATTTTAATGGTGACTTCTAGCAACAACAGTGTGGATGCTTCCCTGAAGGTAGAGAAAATAATTAGAAGCTATTGCATTGTTGCAGAAGAAAGATGATAAGGACTTTGAAACAGGGTAGTTAGTGTTAAGGACAGAGGTACAGGATATATTCAATAAACATTTAAGAAGTAAAATTGTCAGAACTTGGTAATAATAGGACATTTGTAGGTAAGGGAGAGGGAAGAGTGTAGAAAGGATTTATAGTATCTGGCTTGTGTGACCAATAAGAGATAGGTTAACTGGCATAGGGATTGCAGGAGGGGAGCAAACATGGTGGCAAAAGAGGGTAAAATAAGTTTTGGTCTTTTTGAATTTAACATACACTTGGAATGTAATAGGTGGGTCTAACACTGTGTAGAAGGGACTGGATCTGGGGATATACATGTATTGTCTGCATTCAAATGTCATGGCTTATATGCCTAGCATAGGAGATGCTATGTCAGATTTACCCATTCATGCTCTTTACAGTGTATTTTCTGCCATTAGCACTGTCAAGAACCTGTTGCAAGTAATAGAAATCCAATTTGAATAACCTTAGGCAAAAGCGTTGGTTCACAACAACAGGGAAAGAGAGAATACAATTTGTGGCAACCTCAGAGAAAGAGGTCGACAATATTTACAGAACTTAAAAGTAGAGACACTAGAGTTAACTAACTTAGCAGACCACAGAAAGCAGAATTCTGTCAACATTTACCAGTCAGAGATCACCAGGAGCACACCTGGAGTTAAATAAAGTTCTATCTACTTAGTTTTCTGAAGCAAGGGAGACCACATTCCAGAGGAATCTTGGAATCATCTCAGTAAAGGAGAACTGAGAAGGAATTCTTAAATGGTTGGGTTTGTGCTGCGTATTTCTAAGAAGGGACTAAGGAAGCAGTGTATCATCTCTGGATGGTATATGGTTGAGAAATGGGGGAATTTCAGATCTTGGATATCTCAGAAAAAAAAAAATTTTGGAGGCTGGAGGAATAAAACCAGACTGGGAGTGTCCTTATCAACAAAGAAGCAATCACTTAAAAGGAAAGATTGTTAGCTGTTTTTGCAGCTGTGGTATGGCCTTGTATAAAAATGCTGTTTATGTGCCCTTGTCCATGTCCTTGGAAACGTTGTTTATGTTCTGTTGGGGACACCACAGCCTGATCACCAGCAGGGCTGATTTTCGTTTTCTCAGATCTGACTGGGAGGGTACCTCCAAGAAACAAGCCAGTTTTCACAGCAGGATCCTGGAAAGGGCCAAAAATAAGACGAAACAGGCATTGGTATGAGTCTCACTGAAAATTTGAGAAATTCTATGTGAAAATGAAAGTCTGCGTAAGGAAGGAGTTAGGCCTTATTATGGACTGATTGCTTACCTCCCCCACCCCCAGGTTTATAAGTTGCAATCCTAACCCCTATGTAATGTGATTAGCAGGCGGAGCCTTTGGGATGTGATGACGAAGATGGAGCCCTCATGTTCGGGATTAGTGAGTAACCTCATAAAAGACACCCTAGAGAGCTCCCGTGTCGGTTCCACCATGTGAGGACCCAGTGAAAAGACAGCTTGCAGAGCAAGGGGCTCCTGTTGTGTATTAGAAGCCTAATACAATGATTTAACTCAAAATATGTACATGTATTACTTTGATATTAGCAAAATGTTATTTTAAACACCCCTAATAGCTGCGGAAGCAAGGTAGATAGGTGGAAACAACTGGACCCGTGAAATCTGCCCCTCTCTCCTGCATTTCTCTGTGCATCTGGTTCATTTTCCCTCACTTTGGATCAGAGTTATTCGTGCTTTATGGGGTAGAGGGACCAGGGAAGGCTCTGGCTACTAGCAGACACATCCTACCTAGGACAGACTCCTAGCAGTTCTGGGCTCATTGTTCTCTCAGCTTCCCTAATTGAGAGCAAAGGATTTTTCCTCTCAACTTCACTTAGTATAAGAATGACTTACAGGCATTGGCCAGGTAGCTCAGTTGGTTAGAGCATTATTCTGAAATGCCAAGGTTGCAGGTTCAATCTCCTGTCAGGAGACATACAAGAAGCAAACAATGAATGCATAAATAAGTAGAACAGCAAATTGATTTCTCTTTTTCTCTCTCCCTTTCCTGTGTTTCCCTTGCTGTCTCTCTCTCTCTTAAAAAAAAAGGACTTACACTTTTTGCTCGATGGCTCTCTTCTGTGTCTGTGAAGGCTGCTATTTTAGTCTTTAGGATCCTTCCTCCCAAAGTAGACGTACTTAGTGATTACTTGTAAATGAAGATTTTACTTGCTTGTTTTTGCAAATATTTCATTTTTCAGAACAACTTGGAACCCCATAATGCTTTCCAGTGGTAGCAGCTGCTATTACTATTTTGGTAAGGAGATAAAAAAGAAAACAAATAGATTAGTGACTAGTTTTCTTACACATGTTAACAAAAACACCTACCTATGTAGTACTACATCCTTTCTAGGCAGGAGTTGATCTTTGTTATTCCCTGAGATCTTGTTAGAAATGCACAGTCTCAGGCCCCAGAATCTGAGAAACACTATGTCAGAATCTAATTTAATTAGTTTGGGGACTGGGTGTTTTTTTTTTTTTTTAAGTTTCCTAGGGGACTAAGTTGTTAACTAGCACTCTAAACAAATAAATCATAATTCTATTCTTCCTTACTAATATTTGTGGCTGAGTTAACAGACTCAGTGTTTCTCAAAAATTTGTGGGCATATAAATCACCTGAGGCTCTTATTTTCAAAACTTTTTATTTTGAAATAATTACAGATTCACAGGAACCAGTAAAAACAATACAGAGAAGTCCTGTGTACCTTTCACACAGTTTTCCCCAATGATTATATTTTGTGTAATTTTAGTACAGTATAAAAACCTGGCATGGGTTTTGGCACAATGTGGCAAATTTTGATATTCACACAATGTGTTTGTGCAGTCCCATGCCATTTTATCACCTGTGGAGATTCCTATAACCATAACTGCAACTAACATACAGAACTATTCATAACCACAAAGATCTCCCTTATGCTGTTCTTTTATAATCACATATACCCCTTTTCCCCAATTACCATTTAACCTCTGACAATCACTAATCTCTGTATTTTTATCATTTTGAGAATGTTATATAAATGGAATCATACAGTATGTGGCCTTTTTTAAATAAAGACTTTATTTATTTATTTTTAGAGAGAGGGGAAGGGAAGGAGAAGTAGAGGCAAAAAGACATCAAAGTATGAGAGATCAGTTGCCTCTTGCACAACCACAACCCAGGAATGTGCCCTGACCTGTAATCAAACTGACGACCTTTGGCTTTGGAGGAAAATGCAGTCAGGGCAGTACGTGGCCTTTTGAGACTGGTTTTTCTCATTCTGCATAATGCCCTCAGGATAAATCCAAGTTGTTGCATTCAGCAGTAGGTTTTTTTCCCCCATTTTCATTTAGAAATAATTATAGATTCACAGGATATTGCAGAAACAGTACAGGGAATTCCTGTGTACCTTTTACCCAATTTTCTCTGATGGCACCATCTTAGATAACTATAGTATACTATCAAACCCAGGAAATTGACGTTGGTACAGTCTACAGACCTTATTCAGATTTCATCAGTCTTACATACGCTCATTTGTGTATATTTGTGTCTGTGTGTAGTTCTATGCATACAGATTCTTGTGACCAGCCCCTCAATCAAGATTCAGGATGATTCCATCACCGCAAGGATTTTGGCTTCCCTTTTGCAGCCCCGCCCATCCCCTCCCCTCTTCCACTCTGCCTCTAACCCCTGGCAATCATTAATCTGTTTCTCATCTTTATAGTTTTGTCATTTCAAGAACATTGTGTAAGAAAAATTTTTTTATAAAAGACCAAAAAACCCTCCCCCACACACAAAAAAAAGAAAAAAAAAAGAATGTCATATAAATGGAATCATGCATATGTAACCTTTTGAGATTGACTTCTCCCCACTCAGTATAATGTCCTTGAGATTTATCTAAATTGTTGCATGTATTAATGGTTTGTTCCTTTTTATTGCCGAGTGGGGTGCCATGTTATGGAGGTACCATAGATTGCTTAATCATTTATGCATTTTAGGACATTTTACTTTTTGTTTTTTCCAGTTTGAGGCTATTAAAAAGGAATCTACTATGAACAATTATGTACAAAAATTGTGTTAAAAAAACTTATTGTCTAACCACTATGCTGTATACCTGAAACTAATACAAAATAATATTGAATGTAAACTGTAACTGAAAAAAAATAAAACAAAAAAAGAAAGAACAAGCATAGCCTTTAGACTAAGTAAATCAGGATCTCAGGTATGAGGCCCAGACATAGCAACATGTTTAAGTTTTCCAGATAATCCTCATGTACATCAAGTATTTTTAAAACCTAATTGTGCTTCAGAAATCTGCAAATTCTGCAAAAATTATTTATTAGCAACAGCGATTATTTTGCATCTGCCAGATGATAATCGCTCTACTCATTTAAACCTCTTAATAACCCTTTGGCATATTTCTTTGGAATTATTTCTTTCTTTCTTTTTTTTTTTTTGCCTCTATTGGTTGACTCTTGCATGTGCCCTGACCTAGGATCAAACCTGCAACATTGGCATATTGGGACAACACTCTGACTGGCTGAGCTACCCCACCAGGGCTATTCCTTCTTTACATAAGAGAATAAATACTGAGGGCTGAACAAAATGGATGAAGGTGGTAAAAAGGCATAAACTTCCTGTTAGAAAATAAGTTCTGGGGATGTAATGTACAGTGTGGTACTACAGTTAATAATACTGTATTGTGTATTCTGTATCTATATTCTGTATTCTAGATCTGTATTGTGTTTGAGATTGCTTAGACCTCTAGATGGAGGGGGCAGTCAAGTAGGCACTTAGACGGCTAAAGAACACAAGAGCTGGTGACATAAGTTTTTGGAAGTCATGATAACAGATGCTTATTTTAAACCATAGATCTCATGAAATTTGATGGGATCACCAAGAAAGAGTATATGTAGTGAAAATGAGGGGAACCTTGACTGAGCTCTGAATGGTCCAGCATTTAGTGCTCCAGCTGAGTGGGGGGGAATCAGGAAATAACAGGAGAGAGGAGTGGTCTGTGAAAAAAGAGGGAACCAGGGGAGCGTCACGTCATAGAAACCATGAGAAGACTGTTTCAAGAAGGGAGAGGCCAAATGAGTCTAATGCTGGTAAAAACTGTTGAGTACGGTAGCTGGCCTTTGGATATGATAATAACAATAACTTAGTGTTGATACAGTTCATTTTGGAGCACTTGTATAAAATTTGGAATGTCAGTTTTTTTCTCACATGAAATATTGGGAGGTAGTTATGGTCACTACTATCCCTCTTTTCTGAATGAGGAATGTAGGCTCAGATTTCTGGGTAAAGCTCAAGATTAAATTAGCTAGTTATGGCAGACCTGGGTTAGAACCAGATTGCTTTAATCCAGCTCAATTCACTGATGGTAAATCTTGGTTGTCATAGTAATCACCTGTGGGGCTCTCTAAACCTAAAGAAAGATACCCGGGATGTACCCTAAATATATCTCATCAAGGAACTTGGGGATAAGGGCCATGAAATGAGCATTGAAAAGAAAATAAATTCAACTCAGCAGGTAGTTCTAATGATAGCCCAGGATTGAAGATTGCCTGGTCTATATGTATGCTGAGCAACTTTTAAATTAGACTTCCTAGGACTAAAGTGTATGCCCGGTTTGATTAACCTGGTTCTGTGGAAACTTTCTTGAGCCTCCTCAGGGTGGAAATGCAGGTTAACCCAAGATGTTAATGCCTTAGTTCAGTGATCTAAGGTGTTTTCTTATAATTAGTCTCCTGCTTCTGAATGGAGAAAGCATTTCCCAAAAGACAATTTTTTTCCTTTGTGATTCAACTTCTAAATTAAACTCAGTTGTTTCGTCAGGTGAATTTCCATGACCGGGTTCCCCAAGCTGAGAATCACTTAGTGTAGTGAGAAATGGAGCTGATGGGAATATGTGGAGATAGTCATCTGTGAGCTTACTAAAGGAAGACAGTTTCCGAAAATGAGCAATGTTACCTACGACGAAAGAGAAAACTGTGCTACATAGGTAATTTATAGCATGGATTCAAACCTATTAAGTCCTGAGGGTTTTTTTCTAAAGTTTGCAGCCCATGCTCACTCCACGACTGGCATTTCCCGCTCTTCTCTAGGAGGTCCTGTTGCTCCTTTCTTTTTCCTGGGAGTACAGTCAGTCCAGACCAGAGCAAGCACACGACTAACCCCGCTGAGACATGACCCCTTAGAGGGATTCTCTTGTGTTTGCCTACTATTTGTTATTTGCATTGTCTTTTCCTTCTCTTTCACTAAGAGCTGGGCGTATAGTAAAATTATCCATGAGCTTTAAAAAAAATGATGCCTATGCCCCTACCTCCAGGAATTTAATTTCCTCAACTGCATGAGTTTGAACTTCTGTAGTAGCTTCCCCACTTTTAGTCTCTTATCAAACTAATCTATCCTACACATTCCTGACAGGTTAATCTCTCTGAAATCCATCTCAATGAATTTAAAAGATTAAAGATTAAAAGTGATCCACTTCTTTCTATCATATACAAAAATTAACTCAGAATGGATCAAAGACTTAAATGTAAGAGCTAAACCTATACAATTCTTAGAAGAAAACATTAGTGTAAATGTTGTGACCTTGGGTTAGACAGTGGTTTCTTAGATATGACACCAAAAACACAAGGAATAAAAGAAAAAATAGGTAAATTTGGCATCATTAAAATGAAAAACTTTTGTGCCTCAAAGGACACCTGATTTCCCACAGATTGGAAGAAATTTTTTGCAAATATTCATCTGATAAGAAACTCATATCTAGAATATATAAAGAACTATTACAACTTAATAATATAAAGACAAATAACCCAATTTAAAATAAGCAAAGGAAGAAACATTTCTCCAAAGAAGACAGACTGTGGCCAATAAGCACATGAAAAGAAACTCAACATTAGTTGTTAGGGAAATGCAAGTCAAAACCACAATGAAATAGCAGTTTATACCCATTCATGTGGCTATAATAAAAAAGATGGATAATGACAAGAACTGGAAAAGATGTGAAGAAACCGGAACCTTCACACATCTAAAATAGTGCAGTAGCTTTGGAGAATGGTCTGACAGGTCCTCAAAAAGTTAAACATGGAGCCATATGACCCAGAAATTTCATTCTTTGACACATGCTACAACATGGGTGAACTTCAAAAGCATGCTAAGCAGAAGAAGCCAGTTCCAAACGGCCATACATTGTGTGATTGCATTTATCTGAAATATCCAAAATAGGCAACTCTGTAGAGATAGAGAGTAGATTTGTGGGTACCTAGGGCTGGAGGGGGAAAGGTTATTAAGAGGATGGTGGTTAGAGGTATGGGGTTTCTTTTTAGGGTAAGAAAAATGCTTTAAAACTGATTGTCATGATGGATGCCCAACTCTGTGACTACATTAAAAGCCATTGGATTATACACTTAAAAATGACCCTTTGAGTGTTTGAGTGTCTTAGCCTGTTTTTCATAACTATCTACCATTAAGGCTTCTTCTCTGTTCAGACTTCAGACTTACCTCCTTTTATTCTCCTCCCTGTACAGCACTCAGTGACAGCCAAAATGAACTTCTCAAGGTTTGTCCAACAAGCCTTGCACTTCGTTTTCTTGTTATAATGCCCCATTTGCCCCTTCTGCCTGCCACGCCTAATCTGCAAAAGTCCAAATAGCAGGGCTGGGTGAAAAAGGTGAAGGGATTAAGGAAAAAACAAAACAACAGCAACAAAAAACCTCATAGAGACAGACAGACAGTATGGTGGTTACTAGAGGGAACCGGGTAGGGGAGGTAGAAGAAGGCAAAGGAGGATAAATGGGGATGGAAGGAGACTCGACTAGGGGTGGGGAACACACAATGCAGCACACAGCTGATGTGTTACAGAACTGTACGCCTGAAACCTGTCTGATTTTATTAGCCAATGTCGCCCCACTGAATACAATGTAAAAGTTAAAATTAAAAACGTCCACATGAAATGCCTCCTCCTTCATGTCTACCCATCTCAATTCCCATATTTTTGCTCAATCTTCTAAGTGCTCAGTTATGATAGAATGCAGGGAAAGCCTTGCCTCCCCACCCCCACCTTTTTATTCCTCAGGTGACCCCCACTTCATTGCTTCTTAGTTATTGCAAAATATAATTAATACTCCTTTTGGGGGGCAGGGGAGGAGTTGAAGGTACAGATACACTTCTCATTTTGCTTAAGCTGTTTGTAAGAATGTTCATATGTTGAATAGTGTGTGTCAAGAATCTGACCATCAAGGTCAGATTGATGCAACCAGAACACCATGGGGGTGAGAGAAAGCTGGGAGTGAGTGAATGAACATTCCAGCCGTCAGCTTGTAAAAGCTCTCGTTTTTTTTCAAATGAGCAGGACAGCAGGCACACAGAAACCATCCCTTAGATGGGAGTCTTCCCACGCCATCTGCTGCTGGCTCACGGGCGGCCCTGTGCGCCGGGTTGGAGGCAGCTGTGGGCAGCTCCCGGACATGAGAGGAACAGGAGGACTCCCTCTCAGATTGCTCTGCCTGCAGTGTTCTTCCCTTCCTTCACTCACTTGGAAGGGTACTTTCCAGGGAATGGTATAAAGTCCAAGAGGAACCTAATTATTTGTCCTTAGTCACATGTTAATTTTGGAAATAGAATTCTAAGAGGGGAAGCAGGAATATAAAACTCTACTCAAGCATTAGAAAGAATAGCTGGAGTATGGCAAGTATGCAGTTTTGAGGTCCCAACTCTTATCTTTTATGAAAACTTAAGAATATGAGAATCGTTTTCATTGAATTTATGTCTCCACTCTAAATGTTCCTAAATTATGATTTGGGAAAATTATTTAAGTCTCAGGTTAAGGTTATTTGTTCAATGTCCCAAAGCATTATAATTTTTAAAAATTAAACCTTACCTAGGTAACACATGCTGTAGTAACAAATTTCAACACTGAAGAATCAAAAATTATTTGGTGTCTGGGTTGTGTTACACCATTTAGCTTATCCTGTCTTGTGTTCTGTAAACAGAGAAGCAGTATATACAACCATGTATAAAGAGCATGGGCTTTGGGGTGGGATAGACAAGTTGAAACTCTAGCCAGGGTGTTTTCCCTTGGGTAAATTGCTTAATCTCACTGAGTCAGTTTCCACATCTGCAATTCTTCTTAAAGGATTGTTTATGAGGATTAAATGAGATAATAATGACTAATGATTTAGCATATAGTGTTTTGCACTGGTAAAGTTTCAACAATTGTAAGCAAACTAAAGAAGTTTATACGGATGTTCTCTTCTTTACTCAGTTACACACTCTCTCAGGACAGCAACCATGTAACCATGTCATCTTCAGTTCCCACAATGCTTAACAGCAGTAGAGGCTCAATAAGTGTTTGTCAAATAATGAATGAATGAATGAATGAATGATGGTTTATTGGAGGCCTTGATATAAATAAATAATAAAATTTTCAACGGTGAGATTTTGTTTTGCACCTTTTCTTCTCTTTCTTTCTTTCTTTCTTTCTTTCTTTCTTTCTTTCTTTCTTTCTTTCTTTCTTTCTTTCTTCTGAAGTCATTTTGCTTGTTTGTTTTTTTTTAAATTTTTTCTTTTTTTTCAAGATTTTATTTAGTTGTCTTTGGAGGGGAAGGGGAAGAGAAAGGGAGAGAAACATCAACGTATAGCTGCCTCTCATGTGTCCCCTGCTGGGAACTGGAACTGGCCTGCAACCCAGGCATGTGCCCTGACTGGGAATCGAACCGTGGTTGTTTTGTTTGCAGGCCTGCGCTCAATCCACGGAGCTACACCAGCCAGGGTGCTTGTTTGTTTTATATAAAATGTGAATGAACATTTATATGCTCTGGATGATTCATTTGCAAGTGTTTCTTCCCCACCTCGTAGAGTAAGGTAATTATTATTTCCCCTTCCTGCCTAGTGATGGAGTCTCAGAGGACACAGGGACTGACATGTTATAGACTTTGCAGTGAAATTAGCATTAGAGTGTTTAGTCTCCACAGTAATAGAGTTAATCCTTTTTAAAAAATTCTAAGCCCTCTTTTCTTCTGCTTTTCATTCACATAGAGGAAATCCATTAGATAAAAATCACCTCCAAAGTTCTTATTTCTTCTCCAAGAAGGCACTTCTCCCTCAAGAAATGGTATTTCAAATAAGAAACATTAAAATAAATGAATGGTCAAGGTGAAAGGCTGAGGGAGAAGATTGATGGTGTTACTTAGCTTGCCATATCCCGCACTCCTTTAAAAAATATTTTTATTGTAAAATATTGCACATTTGTTCAGAAGCATTAATTAACCTATTTGCACAGCTTAACAAATATTTATAAAGCAAACACCCATGTAACTGGTACCAAGATTAGGAAATTAAACATTGCGAGTACTTTGTTTCAATCCATGTATCTATTTCTTATCCTAACCCCTGTCCAGTTATAACAATATAACAGTGTAAAGGTAACTGTTACACTTTTTTTTAAGATAGTCATTTCTGGCTCTTCTTTATAGTTATACCACATATGTGTGTAATATTTAAAAACAATACTGTGTGGTTTTTGCTTGTTTTAGAACTTTATATAAATCATACAGTGAAGTATATATTTTGTATCTTGCTTATACTTTTGGTTCAAATTATGTTGTAAGTTACACAATTGTTTATTGATTTTTTTTTAGAGAGAGGATGAGGGAGACATCAATTTGTTTTTTCACTTATTTATGCATGCATCAGTTGATTCTTGTATGTGCCCTGACTGCGGATTGAACCCTTACCCTGACATATTGGAATGATGCTCGAACCAACTGAGCTACCTGGCCAGGGCATAAGTTGCCCAATTATTGCATGTAGTTGAAAATTATTAATTTTGTTGCTGGATGATACTCCTATATAAATATATATTTTTACCCATTCTACTGAATGGGTTGCTTCCAATGTACATTTTTATATATGTATTCTGGTTTATATGTACACATGTTTCTCTCAGATATATGCCCAGGAACATAATTGCTACATCACTAGGTATGTATATCTTCAACTTTGCTAGTCTACCAAGTTTTTTTCCCTAAAGTGGCTATACTGATTTACAACCTTACTAGCAACATATGAGAGTTCCAGTTGCTCTGCATCTTTATCAACACTTAAAAAATAGATTGTATTTATTTACTTTTTAGAGAGAGGAGAGGGAGGGAGAAAGAGGAGAGAAACATCGATGTGTGAGAGATACATTGATTGGTTGCCTCTTGTATGCCCCCAGCTGGGGAACCTGGGCCACAACCCAGGCATGTGCCCTGACTGGGAATTGGCTTTTTAGTTTGCAGGTGGCGCTCAACCCACTAAGCCACACCAGCCAGGGCACCAACACTTTTTTTATTTTTCAGCCATTCTGGTGCCAGTATAGTATATATTGTTGTGGTTGGGATTTCCATTTTCATGATGACCAATGAGACTTAGTACCTTTTCATTGGCAATTTGGATTTTTCCTATTTTGTGAAGCATCTGTTCAAATCTTCCTCATTTTTGAATTGGACTGTGTGCCTTTTCCTCAATTGATTTGGCATGCTTTTCCTTTCGTGAGTAATATAGGTGGATGGTGATAGACAGTGGAGTTCATGGTCAGGTAACCCAGCCTTTCAGAAAAATGCCAAACACAGCTTGTTATTGCATGTGTGTGTTCAGTCAGGTCTCCTTTTCAGATGTCACCTCCAGCTGTTCATGAGTTTGCTGCCCTTGAGGCTGGGCAAGAGCCTGGGTGAGATGTGCGTGAGTGCCCCTGAAGGAGAGCAGAGGAAGCACCCCTTCCGTTCACCTGGAGCAGGAGGTCATCTCATGGAGGACACCGAAGGTCCGCTGCCTGGGGGAGCCCTCCAGGTGATTATTACCTCGAAGCAGTGAGCAGATCTGGTCTCAGAAATCCCCCCAGACTGGTGAGTCCTCTGCAGTCAGTGCTTTGCAGACAGTTAAATTCCCATTAAGCCCATTAGTTCATCTGGAAGCTAATGTTTACTTGGAAATGAGCTAAATGAGAAGGGGATTTTCTGAAACAATCCCCTGCAGAAATGCGTTTTCCTTTCCTCTAAGTAAAGACAGAATGAAGGATTACAGAGGAGAGTAGGAGAAAGTTGATTGCAGTTTCTAATGAGTAAGCTGCTGGAGCATTTCTGCATGTCTTTAAACACTGTTTTAAAAGAGCCTCCCTGGCTGGTGTGGCTCAGTGAATTGAGCACCAGCCTGCGAACTGAAAAGTCTTGGGTTCGATCCTTGTCGGGGCACATGCTTGGGTTGCTGGTTCAATCCCAGGCCGGGGTGTGTACAGGAGGCAACCAATTGATGTTTCTCTCTCACGTCAGTTTCTCCCTGTCTCCTTCAACCTCTCTCTCTCTTGTCTCTGTCTCTCTCTCTCTTCCTTTCTCTCTAAAATCAATAAACATATCCTTGGGTGAGGTTTTAGAGAGAGGGGAAGGGAGGGAGAAAGAGAGAGTTGATGTGAGAGAGAAACATCGATTTGTTGCCTTCTGTATGCATCCTAGGGCACTGAACCCACAACCCATTTTGGTTTGTGCTACAATGCCCAACAGAGCTGGGGCTTGGGTGAGGATTTTTTTAAAAGATTTTATTTATTTTCAGAAAGAGAGGAAGGGAGGGAGAAAGAGGAGAGAAACATTGATTGGTTGCCTCTAGCACCCCCGAGCTGGGGTCCTGGCCCACA
The DNA here is from genome assembly GCA_004027735.1 of Carollia perspicillata. Classification (NCBI taxonomy): domain Eukaryota; kingdom Metazoa; phylum Chordata; class Mammalia; order Chiroptera; family Phyllostomidae; genus Carollia; species Carollia perspicillata. The sequence goes on along the minus strand of PVKM010014940.1, from coordinate 6,716 downwards.
ACTCAGGCATGTGCCCTGACCAGGGATCAAGCCGGTGACCCCTCAGTTCACAGGCCGATGCTCAATCCACTGAGCCATACCAACCAGGGCAGAATTTTTTTTTTTTAAATGGAGTTACAGCCTTTGGTAAGATCTACAGAGGCAGGGATTTGGTTGTTTTGTATTCATCCTTGTTTGTCAGAGCCTAAAACAGTGCCTGGTACATGGCAAGAACTGAAATATTCATTGAATAAATGAATGAACCAATGCTTTTTTGGCACTGCTGGGTATTAGTAGCAGAAGGAAACAAAGATGATGCTTATTATTATGGGCACACATGCAAGCACACACACTCAGTACTTTAACTTGCCTGTGTTTATGACTTTCCAAGGGAAAAGATACAAAACTTCTGCATTTTTTATGATATTGCATACAAATAACTAGTGAGTATGAGAATAGTTTATAGTAAAAAAACATAAGCAATATACGTAAAGATCTTAGTTCTGGAGGGCAAAACTACCTTTCCCGTCTTCTATTAAGGATTCTATGACTTATAAATGCCTAACAGAGGCCCTGTACGTAAAAATTCTCAAAAAAGTATGCAAAAGGTAAACATTGTTTCAACAGAGTTTATTTGGAATTATAATTTAATTCACTGCCTATCAACATGTTGGCATCATTTTTTGCCTATTGGAAATAAGCCCCGAGGCGGCAAGTGCAGGGGCGGGGCAGCATCCCAGTCATCTTTGGGTTCTCAGGGCACATCACCTGGAGTACAGTGGAACCCAATCATGTTGGTTCAAAGCCTCCACCAGTCCTGTAAAGAGTTGAAGGAACTGAGGGTGGTTAGCCTGCAGAAGGAGAAGTCTTTGGAGAGGAGACAAGATTGCTCTCTTTGATTATTTAAAGGCTGTTAACCTGTGGCAGAAAGAGAGCTGAATTCAGACCCTATGTGGCTGGTTCTCATGGGCAGATTTTTGACACTTATCAACAGAGGAACAACTTGATCTTAAAACCAAAACAAGAAGAGAAAAATTTTATTCCTTTTCTGCTTTTGTTTTTTCCAAAGCATTTTGTCAAAGCATCTCATTTCCTCTTATTACTCATTCCCTTGTTTTCTCCAAGGTTCACTGTATGTGTTCCCTGACTCAGCAGAAAAACTCCAGCTCTCTCTCTGCACGTCTATCAGTGTATCGTGGGGAATGACGATTCTCTCTGGGTTATTACTTACGTATTCCAAGGCTTCGAGTTCCATGGCTACAGTCAGTTAAGAGTAACAGACAGTTCTCCCTTTGTCTATAAAAATGAGGTCTAGGGCATAGGACATGTGGTAAGACAGAAATCAATTTCAGGACTACCTAAAACCTCCACAGCGTGGCTCCTGATGGGTGTCGTGTTGCTAAGGGTGTCTTACAAATCACTGTGAAAAGTTAGTCTCTACTGACAGCACTGTGTCTGTTGCCCTTGGTGTTATTTCTGAGTAATCAATATGTGTGGTCTCTTGGATTAAAAATAGTTTTACCTTGATTTTTGTTTGGTTAACAACTCAATTATTGGGGTGTTACGCAGCAATCTTTTCTGCTTTAAATTTAGTCCTCATTTCCTGTTTGGAAAATGCAAGTAATGTGAGGCAAGGGCTATGACTTAGAGAGATAGACCCAGAGCAGGATGAGAAAGGGTTCTGTTCCGACTGAGGTCTTCTTCGTGTTTCTTATATAATCTCAGGTAAATTGCCGAATTGTTAGCATCTCATTTTTTCTCTCCACAAAATAATGTAAAAAAGAGAAATTGGCCATATTCTTCTTGTTGAAGGATGGAGATATGCTTAAAAATTGTTGGCATGTGGCCCTGGTCGGGTAGCTCAGTTGGTTCGAGTGTCGTCCTGATGTCCCAGGGCTTTGGGTTTGACCTCCAGTCAGGGCACATGCAAGGAGCAACCAGGGAGTGCATGAATGGACGGAACAGCAGGTGGACATTTCTCTCTTTCAAAACAGTAAATAAATCTTAACAACATTCTTGGCATGTAATGTTACGTTGTTCCTGAAAATAAGTGGTATAAAAATGACTAGCTTTTTAAAAAAAATACAGATATGTGGGACCTGCCTGTAGGACTTTCAGTGGCTGAGGTTTAGAGAGTGAATCACAGTGAGGAACCAGGAATCACCCTGGTGCACTTTTCGAAGAAGAGAGAGGGCGGGGATGGGAATGTGGTTAGTTTGAGGGATAACCCCCGAATGCCAGCAAATCCACCCAATAGCCCATTAGTTCAATAGTGTCTTGCTACCTACCCATGGTATGGTAGAAAAGTCAGTGTTAAGAAGCTCGGGTTAGTTCAGGCTCAACTACTGACTGGCAATAACACTGAGTAACTCACTTAACCTCTTTGGGCTTCATTTTCTTTTAAATCTAGGGATTTGGGTTAGATCTACACTATCTAGTATAGCAGCCACCAGGCATGTGTAACTACTGAGCATTTGAAATGTACCTAATGCAATTGAGAGGGAACTGAATTTTTAACTAAGTTTTAATGCATTTGAATTTAATTCAAAACTGAAGCAGTGTAAAATATTTTTCTTTTAAACACAACTTCATAACTTTGGTATGACAATATTTCACTTTAACCATTGAGAATTTAGTATCCTTTTTGTAAAAAAAAAATTTTATTTTAGTTGTTGTTCAAGTACAGTTTTCTGTCTTTTACTCCCATTAGCATCCTTATTGAGATGTGTTAGAAATATAAAATGCACACTGTGTTTCAAACAACATATGCAGAAGTCTGTAAACTATCTCATTAATAGTTTTTATACTGGTCACATGTTGAAATGATAATATTTTGGATATGTTGAATTAAATAAAATATATTATTAAAATTAATTTTACTGGTCTCTTTTTTACTTTTAAAACATGGCTACTAGAAAAATTTGAAATACATATAGTTTGTATTATATTCTGTTGGACAGTGATAGGCCCACTTGTCAGCTGTGTGATGCTGGGCAAGTTGCTTAACCACACTGGGCCTCAGCTTCCTCATTTTAGAAGTAGAGAAAAACCTCCCAGGGTTGTTGTAAGGGTTAGATGAAATAGTACATTTAGGTGCCAAGCAAAGTACCCGTGATCATGCTGAAATAAATTCTCCCAAACATCTCATATCCCTGATTGCAAATTTCAATACCCATGAGGACCAAGGAAGAAACCAGGGTGTGAGGAACTCAGCACAAGCACCAGTTCTTATACAAAGTCAAGGTGAGAAGAGGTTTAGGTGGCCATGGGGAATGCAGTTTTGTCAACACGAACCAACTGTATTCAGGTTTGATCCTTGCAGTGACCAGGTGCCCTCTTGCTCCCTTGCGTGTCTCTCCCTTTACCTTCCTCTTTCTGCCTTGTCTTTGTAATGATTACAGTTGACCCTCTGATGGACTTGGCACTAAGCTTTTCCCTCTAGAAAGTAGGGAGAAATTACCAATGAAGGGTTTTTTAAAATTATTTATTTATTTTTAAAGAGAGGGGAAGGAAGGGAGAAAGAGAGGGAGAGAAACATCAATGTGAGGTTGCATCTTGTGTGGCCCTCACTGGGGCCACAGTGGGTCCCTTCACTGGGGACCTGGCCTGCAACCTGGGCATGTGCCCTGACTGGGAATCGAACTGGTGACCCTTTGATTTATAGCGCACGCTCAGTCCACTGAACTAAACCAGCAGGGCCCAATGGAGTTTTTAAAAAAGCATTAAATCACATTTTGGTTTGACTCCTAGCACCAGCCAGTCCACTGTGGATTCCTGGGAAGAACAGGACAATGGAATGAATGGTCAGCCCCTGTGGATACTCGAGTTGCCTGCCCCTTAGGTTACAGAGCCCTAAGGTCAGCCTGCACCTCACTACTGCCCAGGGTCTGTGTTTGGGGAGCAGATCTGGAAGCTGAGAAGTCTTCTTTTAACCTGGTAGTAATAGCTTTCCCAAAGTGCGTCCTGATGCACAGGAAAACAGCAGGCTGGCATGCTGGGGCGTCTGGCCCTGAGTCTGCTGCTCCCATAATGGGGGGGAGGGGTGATGTGAAGGGCAAGCAGGTGGATAGAGCCATTTTATTACTTGACCAGATTCCTACAACCCCTCACATATACCTTTATTCTCGCACCTGTAATACATAATTATTCCTCTACAGCTCTGTCACCAGCAGGAATATGAATGCCTCTGGAGGCAGTGCAAATTCCCAGGGGCACCATTCACTGGGTAGCTGGTATGAATGGCACCTCCAGGAGGTGTGCAGTGCACAGCCTGAGCAGCCCCTCTGCAGCAGCTCTCTCTGGGTGAGAGAAATGGGTGGTTAGTAGATTAGCTTTGTGCATCCTTTATCCTGGCATTGGAACAGTGGAAAATTCTAATGGTAGGGAATTGTAACCCACCCCACCATTCTTTTGACATTGTTTCTGAAAGTGTGGACTCTGACAAATATGTGGCTTATAGGTGAACAGCATGTATGTATGAGTCCTAGGAACTAGTTTCAAAATATATAGACTCCCACCTTTAAACATCGCAGCTCCAGCAGATTTGCTGACCTGCATCCATGGAGTCAGGATGACATGAAGCTGGGTTGACTAAACCAGGATGACATACATAGGACCATCACTTGCCTTATCAGAATCGACTGTGTTCTGCACGTAGAGAACTTTTCAACCCCCTCCCCTGATCTTTTTGTTCTGTTCTCCTCTTCCTCCTTATAAAAACCTCTATCTTCACTGAGAGGTATAGATGGGCTTTATGACATGAGTCCTCCATCTTCCAGATGGTCTGCATCTGCAAATAAACCGCTTTCCTTTACATCAGCACCTGCCTCTTGAGATTGGCTTTCGTAGTGTCAGGCAGCCCAACCTGTGACTTGTTACAGCATTGGATGCATGGTAGGTGCTCAACAACTATTTGTTGAATGGGTGAACTGGCCTTACCACTTATTCTAGTTTATTTGACCCATTTTCCCAATCTGTGGATCTTTTCACCTAGTCAATTATTCTATTATTATGAGGTGTCCCCTGCACACTTTCACCCAGGAGAGTGCTTCCGTTTTAAAAGATTTATGTTATTGATGTTTCTTGTGCATCCAGAAAAACCTGCACAGAGATGAGCTCACATGTGGAGGAAGTGGGGGTATTCAGGCTGCTTGGTGCAGTGGGGGTCTTGCCTGCTGGGGTAACTGAGCCTCCAGGGCTGGCTTGTTCCATGTTCCACCCACTTTTGGAGAAACAACTCAGTGACCTTCTGGTCTCATTTTCAATGTCACAGATGTGGCTCTGGAGAAGAAACTGTTTACATCTCCAAAATGTGATAGTGCTGAGTTTGGATCACAGCTGCAGAAAACCAACCAGGAACAGATACACAGGATGTAAACAAAGTGGGAATGTATTTCAACCATTTTCCTAATTTGGAGGAGTGGGATTGTGGGTGGATTCTCTGTCTTGGATTCTTCTGACTTCTGGACTTCATAATTCAATGAGGAAAAATTTATCCCCAAATGCTAATGGTGCCAGGGTGGGCAAGCTCCCTAACGGTGCCCTCACCCCTGAGTTTCCTGCCCGGGTAGATCAACAGTCACTGAACACTCATTGTGCTCCATTTGGGCTGGCCCCCAGACCCTCTCGCCTCACACTACAAGCCTCGTGTTCTAGGGGAAAAGAAGCCACAACCTCTTATGATTTTGAAGAAGTTGAGCTGCCCAGACCTGATCTGCTTCTTGATTGTTTAAAAGTCACATAAAGGTATTTAGAAAATCTTTTTTCTTTTTTTCTGACAGAACCTGACTTTCAAGATCTATTGTGCTGCGGTGGACCCTAAATCACACATTTGGAGGTCAGAGACTGACTAGTGAGTCTTTTTCTCTTAACTTTCCTGTTGTAAAAACCCTGTATCCCCCTCTCTTTGCCTTGGGGCCCCGGAGAGCCATCTGACTAGAGAAAGATCACACATGTGGAAATGCCAAAGAGGGAAATCCAGTAATAGATTTTTAAAATGTTTTCTGTACTAACAGAATTCATGTTGAGGCAAAGTGGCTCAACATGTCCTCAGCTTCCCAGAGGACAGGGATGTTCATACAGGAGCTGCACAGAGACCCGGCACCAGCATTAGGATATGAGAATGTGTTTTTCCCTCCAATTTCCCAGGCCGTTTGTGCCGTTGTTTTACACTTGACCCCTCACTTCACCCATCTCAGTTAGCTCACCCAAGACAGAAGCATAGCAGGGCACATGACAGTTTATGAAATCAGGCTTCTGTAGTCCTCCTCCTGATGAATCAATGAAAATAAATTGTGCCTCTTAATGAAAGGTTAGTAAGAATTGACAGATCATGTTACAACACACCATTTGAAAAGGGGAATACAGGATCCAGTGCTTGAGATCTAGCCCAGGATTATGACTTGCGAGGTCTCTTTTTGAAATTGGCAGGAAAATATGGCCCAGCTATTTCAGCTTGGATCAACCAGAGAGGGTAATCCAAGAAGCTGCCGATTATTTTGCCCATGTGGCTGCAAAGCCAGGCACCTAACTGTGTATTTTGGAAAAAATCTACTATAACATGTCCTGAAAGGGAAGGCCTGTTTTCTTGCTGCCAAAATAAGGTGTGTCTAATAATTTAAACTTGCTGATACAGGCAGATAGTTATTGGATTCCATTTATTATTAATAATTGACACAAAGAGAAAATTGGCTTTCTAGATTATTTGCTCCTTTACAGATTATTAGGCATTTAAAGGT
>PVKM010014939.1:0-28465 GCA_004027735.1 Carollia perspicillata | reverse complement strand
AAAAAAAATGAGTGAATGATGTTCAATGAGATGATACATGCATGGCTTTTAGAACTGTGCTTGTACTTAGCAAGTGCACAATAAGTTCCACTGAGGAGGGATGACTTGCTTTTGATGAAATATGTAGAGATCTGAGACTCCAAAGGATTCCCTCTGGGGTTGTAGAGAGCAGATCTTTGGGTCCTGGGACAAAGGGCCAGGTATCTTGCTCCCTGGCTGTACCTGAAGTGGAAGCCCCAAATCAGAGGAAAAGGTCAGAGGCCACCAGAGGGGATAGATTGGAGGCCTGAAGTTCTGGCCTTGGTCAGTATTTCCAGATCCCAAATGCACTGCAAAAGTAGGATCCAGAGAGAGTATGCCAGCTACGACAGAGGTGTCTCAGCACCAATAACTTTGCACAGAGGGCCAGTCACCCCAAGGAACTTCATAATATCTTGAACTCTAAAACACATTGAACCGTGGCCTAACTGTGGGGACCCTGAAACTGACTGAAGTTGCTTTCCCTCCATCCAGGGAGAATGGGAACTCAAAATAACGTTGGTTTACAGAAAATAAAGAGACGTGATATTTCTCATCGCCTACTATCTATAACATTAAAAATATTAAATCTGCCACAGAATTTCACTTAGATGTTGGCTCTGTTTTACAATATTTAAGAGATTTGAGGGAGGATAAATTTTTTAAAATAATATAACATTAAGTCCACCCACATAACAAATTTGGCAGCTTTAAAAACTTATCTTTTTGATTTTTAAAAAACAATGTTAATAGCCCGATTCTCTATAAATTATGACTTTTACCCTTTGACATGACCTGGCCACCTCAAACCTTGTGCAATGTCAGACAGATTAAAATATGTACTCATAAGAAAAAATAGACAATAGATCATTGCGGTAACAGCACCTAACATAATGCCCTACATAGTTATAGATTCTTAACAAGTATTTGGGAAATGAATGAATGAATGGGCAGGTTCTGACCAATCCTTAGAATTACTGACAAAGGTGTTAATTTTATTCACTTTAGCTTTGTTTTTATAAATTTTATTATATGCTGATCCTGGTAAGATTAGTCATTGGTGCATAGCATATGTGGCAATTCTCTATTAACTAGAATGTATGATTAATCAAAATAACTATATCATTTCCTGACCATACTAAATAATAGAGAATTTATAGAAGCAACACTGTTGGTTGCTTCTATAAATACCTCAATGCCTCATAAGCTGAAGGCAACGTTACCCTTAGGTGAAACTGAGAAGGGGCACGATTTGCTCCTCTTCCTCATGGTTCTCCCTCTTGCAACTCTCTACCCCTTGGTGAGGGCCTCACTTCCCCTATGGTACTTGGGTGACAAGGTCTCTTCACTATAGCAACTCATATTTCATGTTTTTCTCTGTTCTACTCTAATTATCTTGATAAAAGATTTGTGTACAAAGATGCTCTTTGCTGTTTCAGACATAATAATGAAAAACTGAAATTTAGTATCCAAATAAATTATGAGATATTTCCGAAAGAGCTATCATGCAGCTATTATATTATAGATGATATTTTTAAAATTATGTAATAACTGAGAAAATGTTAATGTCACCAAGTAAAGTCAAATGAGAAAATAGGATATAGTTCAGGTGTGTGGTTCTGTGGGCATGGTAGAATGGATTTTGGACTATAGAGAGTAATTATTGAATTTCACCTGCCTCAGATTATCCTTGGTCAATAATTTTTCTCTGAGCAGAGTTTTTGAAAAATATTGAGGGGTAGTGACTTTATAAGCTCACACACTCTTTCACAAACACGTAGGATATAATCTTTCTATGTTGCTGATTAAGTATAAAGTAAACCTGAGTTGGGGTTGGTTGACATCTTAGTTTGAAAATTGAGAAGCCTTACCAGGATATATGCTTAAATAAAAAACCCTCTCACCTTGGCTTAGAGGTTAATCAAAGAAGTTTCTATGGGAAGGGTAAAGAATTTCTTTGGAAAATTGTTTTTGGTTTCTTTTACCCAGAGGTTAATTGCTGATCAAGGAAGTATATTACAAAAACTGCCTGGCAGTAACTATGGTTATCTCTTGGTAGAGTTGTGGGCAATTTAAATTTCTTTTTGGTACCTTTATTTTCTAATTTCTCAGAAGTGAGCATACATCAATTTTATAATCAGAAAATGTACCAATTAAACTTTCTAAATTCCTAGTATGCCTAGTCCTCATTGGCTTGTGTGTCTAAAACTAGGTCACATTTTCATTAATATGGAAATTATAATGATTTTGCCCCTACTTGCTTGTAAAGGAATTTAGGATCCTCCAACTGCTCTCCAGGTATTTATGAGAGTCTTTGGCACTTTTCCTGAGCACTGCTTTCTGATATTCTGACGTTCTTGTCAAGAAGCCACAGTGTACAGGCAGGCACACATCCAGTGCAGGCTAACTGGCCTTTCCCGATGGCGTTGCGGACCTGAACAATGGCCCTGGTCAGCAGACAGGAGCACTGCGCCTTTCTCTACCCTCTCTCCTCAGCATTTTCTAGGATCCTCTGCCAATTCCTCGGAGGATAGCTGATAATAAGCTGGAAAATTTCACAAGGCTTTGCTATAGCCATGAAGCCATGAAAGGGGAATATATATTCTAGATGTTAGCATGTAGCTATGGCTACATAAGATTTCCCTCAAAGCCCACTGGCCAGGGCTGGCCTCAGATATCTGCTTCCCACTGCTCTACTGCTTTCTGCCCAGTCTCTCCCCAGCTGTACTTCCTAGAGTGCTCGAAGCTGTTTAGGCCTTGCAGTTTACATCTGCAGGAATCCCAAAGCGACCAAGGTGCTTTTCCTTCCTTCCAGACTAAGGCTCACCTCCTTGGGCCTCATTTCTGGTTTCATTCCCAGGAAGATTGACCAAGACAGTAGCTGCTGTTTTAGGAAGAAAGTCAAGCCCTTGCTCTCAAGAGAGTATGGCCAGGTCCTCTAATTCCAACAAAAAAAATGGCTATAAATTACCTGAAAATCTCCATGTTACATTTGTTCTTTTCTGGAAGTTTCCATGTTAAATAAGAACTCAGTGGTCCAATCCAAGTTTCTCTGAACTTTCACAGGCAGGTTCTTTTTACCATCTCTTACCCATCCTGAAGTGAAGATCAGGCTGGTGTGACCTTTCTCTCATTGTCTCCAACCTATGTCCTTTGAGCAAACATAAAAACACATACACACACAATCACACCCACACACATACATTTCCACAAGAACAAGTGGTAGTTTTTCTCTATCAAACCATATTTTAAAAAACAAACAAACACAAAAACCATTGCCCTGAAAGAAACAAGTATAAAGAATTTTCCTGTAAAACCACCCCACAGTTTATATTATGAAACAGAACACTTTCTTTCTCAGTTGAAAACACCTGCACTCAGTTTACTTCACATTTTTCCCCTAGAACAATAATGGGTGGGGACTTCCTTTACATTCCTGTCACTAAACTGATCCATTTGCAGCCATTATTCCAATCAAAGGAACAGTCTACCCCATAGGTGAATTCAGTCTTCTTACTTCTTTGGGAGGAAATTGCCTCAGTTTTGAAATAGCAGTTTTGCAGCCTCAGCATAGCAAAGTTTAAAAAAGATAGAGAGGGATAAAATAATCGGAGGGTAGACTTTTAACTTCATCTGGATGCCCTTTACATCAAGTGTTATAATTATGTATGCATTAAGGTTGACTATCATGTTTCTACAAGGCTTACTTTCTGCTGCCACTAGGCCGAAAAAAGAATGATCAGGAATGAGGCAGCAATTGATAAATGGCTTGCTCTCCTTTTCTTCTCTGGTATCATTAACAAGTGAGAAGCTGTTTTCAGGGCTTAATTCAGCAGTGTGACTGGTGTGGGCATTGAGGTGGAGGTGGGGCAGGGCCAGGGCCAGGGCCTCCATTCCCATCCTTAGTCTTTGCTACCACTTCAGTCAACCAAGTGGCTGGAAAAGTAGCATCTGGGTCAGTGTTCCTCAGTTCTGCTCAGATCTCCATAGGGCTTCCATGGTCTAGGAGTGGGAATAAGGAATTAGAGAAAAAGCAAAGGAGAAAAAGCCCAATGGAGAGATTTGAATGAGTTTCACTATTATGAAGTTGATAACAAGGAGAGTTTATGATAGCAGGTACATAGAGGAAGAACCAGAAAGAGAACTTTGTATCCTCAAAGAGTGATAATGAGAAACAAGCAAGAACTACTGATAAGTGTGATTTGGTGCCACGGGAGGGTGTGGCATGCTACCCACAGTCCTATACCTCCCACAGCCAAGACAATTTCTTCTGAAGCTTGATACCTGTTCCCCCTTTCTTGTGGCCCTTAATCAACTTTATCACTTATTTTTCTTTAAAAACTACTGCACACATTACTTAGGATGGTACTTTATTATATACAACAAATAATTACCTGTCTGCCCTAACCCTATGGCTACACAAGTAATATCACTTCCTATACCCGTATAAGAAGGATGCCTTCTTCCCCATGTCACATTTCCTTTTCCTGCACAAGTTGACCTTGAATGTCTACTCTGAAGGTCACACTGCATGGATTTTAGCATTTAATTATATACAGCAAACACTCCTTTTGTGTACCTATAAACTTTTTAATGTGTACAACTCATTTGTCATCTGCATTTTTGCATTATTAGTTTGTTTTATGTTTGTTCAGTCATGTAATAAATATTTCCTGAATATTTGCTTTAGTCCAGGCACTGTGGTCACAGAAGTAAGAGTGGGGCTTTGGTAGTAAAGAAAATGGATGATAATAGCACACTTCGATGTGCTATGTGCCGTAAGGGAAGTATGAAATAAGTGCTATAGGCAACTTAGAGGAAGGAAGGAATCCTAACTCCAGAGAAGAATTTGTGGAGACTGGGATGGATGTTAAAGAATAGATTGAAATTTTTTAGGCAGACAAGGAGGAAGGATATTCCAGAGAGGGAGCATGATAAGCAGAAGGACAGTCTTATTAGGGCATAATGACATGGGTGACTGGTGAACTGAGTAGCAGAGCTTAAGCATATTTTGTGTGCATGTGGTTTGGAAGGTGAGAAAGAAGATGAAAATGATAGCTTGGCCCAGCTTCTTGGGGTTCTTTTCTGCTATGTTGAGCTAGGAAGTTTGTATATTTAGCTATCAGAGTGCTCACATTTATAAGAAAGATACTGATATAATCAGATTTATTTAATAGGAAGAGAATTCTGATCTAGGCAAGGAATATGGACAGAATGGAAAGATGGAGGCCAGTTAAGAAACTGAACTGTCGCTGTGAGATGAAGAGGAAAGGCTGGATTCTGGGAAACAGAGAAGGAAGAGTGGAAGAACCCTTTGTAGATATGATATAAATTCAGTTAAATTGTACATGCCAGGAGATGTCCAGTAGACAAGTAGCAATAAGGACTTTATTTTAAAGGAGACACATCAGCCTTAGATGGAGAACAGGGAAACACTGGCCTTGAAAGTAGCCATGGCAATAGATGGTAATAAGATTATTTTAGGGAGAGTAAATAGCCAGAGAGGAGAGATGAATGATACAAGAAAGTGAGGGATAATTGGTAGACCCAGATCTTAGAATAGGCAGGAGAGTATTTCATCCAGTAACTAGATAAAAGAGATTCTCACTAAATAGGTGTACTATATTTGAGGAAAGGTTAAGAATTGATAGGACTTCTGCTCAAGATAACAACATAGGTAAGCACGGCTTGCTTTCTCATATAGCCACATCAAAATTACAACTAAAATATAGAACAACTAACACTCAGAACCGTCAGAAATAAAGTTGAAAGGAAGTGTGACAACTACAGAATTAAAGAAAACACATCCATCCAGACTGGTAGGAGGGTGGACACATGGAAAGACTGGTCCCTCTTCTACATGTGGTGAATAAAAACTCAGGAGGTATATCTTGGAAGCAAGGGGTACCAGCCCCACATCAGGACCCCTAGCACAGGGTTCCAGTGCCAGGAAAATAAGGCTCCATAACTTCTGGCTGCAAAAACTAGAAAGGATTGAGTCAGCAAAAGAAACTTTTGGAATCCCAAACAGTTCCCCTTTAAGAACCCATACACAGACTTACTCAGACTCACTCCCTCAGAGCTCCAACAATGGGGTAGCAGCTTGGAAGGTACCAGTGGCATACAGCAATGAACTGAAGTGTCTGGCATCAAGATGGGAGCTGGCAGACAGCTTTCTCCCAGACAAAAAATGTAGGCAGAGGCCATTGTCCCTTTGCTGGACCCTCCCCCTACAGAGCTACAGAGCTGGCAGGTGGATGCCATATATGAGACTCCATAAATTTGACTAATACTGTTCGCACTGCCCTAGAGATGCACAGAGACTCCATCCCACCCAACTTATGGGCCAACCCAAGATGTTAACCTGACTTTTCCATAGGAATGGCTCATCTTTGCTCATGCTACACAACTTTCTAAATCTTATCAAACAAGCAACAGCTACCCTCAGTAAGCTCCCTGACCTCATACCTATTGCTAAGTGGCCAGGCCTGGCACTAGGAGCAGGCATCCTAGGTTCACAGCTTGGCTTTGCCTGGGAATCTCCAAGCCCAGCACAAGTAGCAGCCATCTGCAGATTGCTTAGTAGCTTGTGCAGGGTGGCCACAGGCAAAACATGGGTGGGAGCTGACTTTGGCCTACACCAAGTGGGAAACGGCAGAGCCTACACACCCAATGGACAGCTACAGACCACCTCAGATACCACCATCCTGCCCCTGCATAGCTGATACTCCATGGAGGGTGGAGGTTGGTGGTCAGTGGCCATAGCAAGTTCTTGCAGCTGATTGGCCTGGGAAAATCCCTGTGATTGACCTGCCAAGAGCATTCAAGGCTCAACCAGAAGAAGAGGGTCTACTCAGCCCACACAAATGGTGCACCTTGAGTACCCAGCTTGGGTGATGAGGAGGCTGTACCATTGGGCCTTACAGGACACCTACTACATTAGGCCACACTACCAACACACAGAGTCATAGCAACTTGACCTAGTACATAGAAACAAACACAGAGGGGCTGCTAAAATGAGGAGACAAAGAACATAGCCCAAATGAAAGAACAGATCAAAATTCTAGAAAAAGAACTAAACAAAATGGAGATAAGCAATTTATCAGATGCAGAGTTCAAAACACTGGTTGTAAGGATGCTCATGGAACTTAGTGAGGACCTCAACAGCATAAAAAAGATCCAGTCAAAAATGAAGGATACACTAACTGAAATAAATAACAGTTTATAGGGAAACAACAGTAGAGGGGATGAAGCCAAGAATCAAGTCAATAATTCATAAGGAAGCAAAACACAACCAACCAAAACAACAGGAAGAAAAAAAATCCAAAATAAACAAGGATAATGTAAGCAGCATCTGGGACAACTTCAATATTTCTAACATTTGTATCATAGGGGTGACAGAAGGAGAAGAGAAAGAATAAGAAATTGCAAATCTATTTGACAAAATAGCAAAAGATAACTTCCCTATTTTGGAGAAAGAAAGAAACATGCAAGTACAGGAAGCATGGAGAGTACCAAACCAGATGGATGCAAAGAAGCCCAGTCTAAAACACGTCATAGCTAAAATGCCAAAGATTAAAGATGAAGACAGAATCTTAAAGGCAGCAAAGGAAGAGCAGTTAGATACTTATAGGGGAGTTTTTATAAAACTGTCAGCTGATTTCTCAAGAGAAACTTTGCAGGCTAGAAGGGTGTGGTAAGAATTATTCAAAGTCGTGAAAAGCAGGGTCCTACAGACAAGATTGCTTTACCAAGACAAAGATATCATTTAAAATTGAAGGGCAGCTAAAGAGCTTCCCAGACAAGAAAAAAAACTAAATGAGTTCATCATCACCAAATCATTATTACATGAAATGTTAGAAACACTTATTTGAGATAAAGAAGAACAAAATTATGAATGATAAAATGATAATAAGTATATATCTATTAACAATTGAACCAAAAAAAAAAAACTAAGCAAATAAGAATAACAAAGACAGAACCATGGGTATGGAGAGTATTTTGATGGTTGCCAGATGTGAGGTGAGGGGATTAAGAAGTAAAAATAGGTAGTTACTGAATAGCCATGTGGATGTTAAGTACAGTATAGCAATTTATATTCATGACCCATGGACATGAACATTGGTGTAGGGATTGCCTGAGGGAGTGGGAGGTTTGTGTTAGATGTAACTTAGAAATTTTTTGTTGTGCTGTTTTGTCTCCCATGGACATATAATTTGCAAAATCATCCCTTCCACCCTTTATAATATGAAGAGTAAATAAAAAACTGGAGAGAAGAACAAACTTCCCCTGAAGAGTTGGAATTATGAACAGAAGAGGAAGAAAAAATATTGGAAGGGACTATGTACAGATGTATGCACCTTTCATTCTTATTGCTTTTTACACAAGAGCATTTGGCTCAGTTACAGTGGGCACTGTGACTGCCAGGTTTTTGCTTGTTCAATTGACTTTTATTGCTTTGCTTCATGCTTTTAAAATATTTGCAACCCAAGAAGAGCTTGTGTTATTATGGGTACTGATGCTTAAGTGTGAAGATCTTTAGAAAATAGTTTGTTAGATATTATAAACTAAGTACTTATTCTCATACTTAGTATGTCATCTGGTACTTTGAAAATAAAGTACATATTAGTATATGAGCAATTAATGCTGGACTTGCTTATAAAAAATGGAGAAGATTGTCCTTTTTCATAATTGGTGTTTATATTTCTAGAGCCTTGACAGAAACCCAGTTGTAGATGTATCTCAACAATGTCCGAAGCATGGCTGGCCTCTCTACTTATTGGTATCATTTTTTTTCAATAAAGGGGCATTATATCCCCTTACTGGATTAAAATTTGTCTTGAAAAGTAAAAACAAATTATGCTGAGCATGAAATTTCAAACCTGAGTTAAAAACATCTGAACACTGGGTGTTCATCTTTCTAACAAGCTTAGCAGATGGATGGGAAGTGATGTTTGCTGTTTATTTCCTCAACATATCAATATGTGAGGATGTGGTGCAAAATATGGCTTTCCTGCAAATGAGCAAAACCATGCCAGAAGGGTACAAGAGACATAGTTTGTACTCTGAAAGAACTTTAGAAACTGGAGGGCTGCTATCAACTTAAAATCTGCCCAGTGCTTTTTACTAATCAAAATCTTAGAATGGTTGTGATCGGAGCTGATAAGATGTGATTGTTTCTGCTACTCATCTAACCATTTCAAGAGCACTTAAAAGGTTCTTTCAGGCAAAAAAACACAAGGACAACTGAAAGCTATCAGCATTCAGAGCCTTTACACTAAAAAAAAAGAAAAGAAGAAAAAAATTGTAAATCTAAGCCACCAAAAGATGCAGCATATGTCATGTGATTTTTCCAGACTTTTAGTGTGTAATTTTTGTGACCAGTGACCTATCGTTGGTTGTCAATCACTTGAGAATTAGGCTGTGGTGTGGTTTAATAGTTAATTGGCATTATTTGGGAGTAGATATGGAATTAGTCATTGTAGCCATGTAAAGATTTCTGCAGGAGTATTACACTGATAAAGGGGAGCTATAAGAAAGGGGTGAGTCCCTGGCTGGTGTGGCTCAGTGGATCGAGTGCCAGCCTGTGAACCAAAGTGTCGCCGGTTTGATTCCCACTCAAGGCACATAAATGGCTTGCAGGCCATGTCCCCAGGGCATGTGAGAGGCAACCACACATTGATGTTTTTCTCCCTCTCTTTCTCTCTCCCTTCCCCTCCCTAAAAATAAATAAAGTCTTTAAAAAAAGCATATAAAACCCTGAGAATAGCTACTTGTTTTTTAGTATAAATAAAACTTTCTTGCCTTTTTGGTGCTAATCTAAAACTTCTGTTAATTATTATTTCTCAATGGCTCTTGTTCTTACGGTATTGATCATGGATTGCCCACATTACCTGGAAAATTATAAAAATTGCTCTAACCTAAGTGAAAGTTATCTGACCATACCAAGGAGAATAATGAAGTGGCTAAAATTGTGAAAGATTTATTTTCCAATAGGTCAAGTTTAGACATTAGCAGTCACAATCTTGCTAATAGTGACCTATAAAGTTTTAACCCATGCCTGGGGCTGAGAAAACCAGATGCTTATTTTTGTTTGTAAGTTTCCATCATCTTGGTGCCTCTGGGATGGAAGAGGGAATGTTCTAAGCCATTTACACTAGAAGAAATATTGTTATCTTAATTTGGTGAGTTGAGAGCAACAGCTTTAAACTGAGAGGTACCATTGTGAAACTTTGTCCCAAGAAATGGTGTTGGGCTTAAGGTGATTTGCCCAGAGGACTGATGACCCTGGGGCTAGAGAGAGTGCCTGGTGGTTCCAGGCCCCAGGCAATCCCTTTTAAAATAAAGCAACAGAAGATTCTCTTATTTCTCAGAGAATTCATAGGATCACGTTATGTTATTGGAATGGATGAGGCAAAGGCATCTGGTCTCTGGAAGTGTTTAAATATCTGCAAAAATTTTATTTTGTGACTTCCACTTTCTTTACTCTGTTGAACTATTTTACATAAAAGCTTTGAATTTTACAGAAATATTTTGTGAAATGAATGTGAAGCTATGTATCATAATGGATAAAACATTATAATGGGTAGAGGACTCGTTAGGAAATCTGGGTTCTAGGCCCAAATTATTCTCCTTGGAGAAGTCCCTTAATTACTCTGACCCTCATTTTGGACATTTGTGTAATGGAAGTTTGACAGGCTGCCCTATCTGTGACCCTGTCTCCTGCTGTTAAAATGATATGGCTTCTCCAACATTTCTATTGGTGAGAAGTACAAAAAAGCTAACTGTAGAGACTATTAAGGCAAAGCAATGGAGAGTAAAGCTTAAGTGCATTCTGAAGTTTTTAGTATAGAAAGCTGTGTCATAAAATCCAGAGCAGAGAGAGAATGACTAGGCCTTAAGTATGATAAGTTAGAGTTACTATTTCATATACAATTAGGTCAGAGTCTTATAAGTGAGGAGAACAGGAGTTCATCGTGTAGATCAGACAGGTGGTCTTTGGGAGGAAATCCGTGTGGTGGCAAGGTGTATTTTTACCTAGTGAAGAAGAAAACCAGCCATGGTTAATGTAGACCAGACATCATCTTTCCTCTCAGTGGAACCAGTTTTCAATGAAGCAAGTATAATAGAGGCAAAAGCCATGGACATTCAACATACACGTGAAACCATGCAATTTATGAGATGATAAAACAAACCAAGGAACTGGCAGTATGTACAGTTATCCAAGCTTAAAAAACAGTAAGGCCAGTCAATCTTCTGGAAGTTCCCTTTTCCAGAGAGTACTAAATGTATATCTTTTAGGGCAGAAAGGAAGAGGCTAGTGCTTGCATTATACATATTTTGCTGGGAAACTTCTAATTTCCTCACCCGTAGTTTCCTATATCTTTCGGTGCTGACCACATTTTGAAGAGTAAAACACAAATAATTTAATGGAGCCATATCATAATAGGAGAAAGTAGCCAAGAGTTTCACATGATTTCATGACCTTAAAAAATAAACCATTGAACTTTTGGCTGAGAAACATTAACAAGAAGTTAATGCAACAGAAACTCTTACCTTTTCTCTGATCCTTGGAGAAATGCCATGACATGGTTGGGCATTTTTTGTTTCTGACCTAGAGCTACATCCAGATAAACCAAACTTAGTTTCTAACATCACACCCTCAAAGGGAAAAGAATAAAGGATGGCATGGGGGCCAAGGTCAACAACTGAGCACCGAGGATGGGGCGGAGGATCTGTTTAATTTTTAATTATATTCCTTTTACTTGGCATGTCACCAACCTGATGTTGTCAGGTTGTTGGCATCCTGGCCCACTATCCTTGTGTCTCATTTCTGCTTGGATGACTCTTTTATGTTTCCTTTTTTAGCTTTATGGTCTACTCAACTCTTGGATCTGGATGTGTTCTTAATTTCAGTGACTCCCTGCTCTAGCCCCATGTAACACTTAATTATTGCCTTGATCCACCTCCCAGAAAAGAGGGATTTTGACACTATCTGTGTCATCACATGGTTGTAAGTATTGATGAGACTGCATATGAAGAAGTCCCATTCCAGTGAATGGGTTAGGTCCTCACAGACAAGGCAGCAGTGGCAGGGAATGTTACTCTTTCAGCAATCTAAATGCCTCCTCAGTCAAAGGCTACTTCAGAACAGCAAAATTGGTCAATTGTACTAAAACAGCAGCCACACAATAACAACAGAAAAATAATTTTAAATTAAAAACTCCACCCTCTCCCCTGCATACTGCAGTTCATGAAGATTAAGTCACCTGGCTAGGTAGCTCAGTAGGTTAGAACGTCGTCCCCATACACCAAGGTTGTACGTATGATCCCCAGTCAGAGACATACAAGAACCAGCAATGAATCCATAAATAAGTGGAACAACAAACTGATGTTTCTCTCTCTCTCTTGCTCTCAAATCAATAAATAAAAATTTTAAAAAAGATTAAATCAGGCATATACTAGGAAGTTCAAAAAAGTGATTTTCTTTCTCCTTGTTTTAAAGGGAAACACTTAAAAAATGCTTTTAAGCCTCTCAAATCATGGCTGTCAAATACAGAAGTCAAGTTCAGAGAATAAGCCCTTCAGTGACATTTACATGGCTCATGGTGATAAAGGTTTCTTCTTTTGTTGTCAGAAGAGAAAACTTGATGGTGGATGCTATAAAATCCTAATGTAATTATTTTGACAGTATTCTTCATATATGTCTTGTGATAGTCATATTAAATTTCTGATAAGCAGTATAGTTACTGCTGGCAATATTAATGTATTAATATTAAGCTTTAATTTCATTTTATAGCCAAACAGAACTGTTAAATGCTCAATTACTTCTCCAAAAGGGAAGTTTTCTACCAGTTCTTAGACAGGTGGGTGTTGGTGGACCAGGCTCAGGTCCAGTGTCCCTGGCTCTGCCATATGACTCTGGAGGTCAGTTTTCACACCCCACAGTACGACAAGTTCCAGGTAACTTTTGGAGTTTAGTGAAGATCAAAAGCGAAGGTAAAAATAAGCTCGATGGAGAAGGAAAGAGCCTGGTGGAAAATACCTGCCAACTTTTTAAATGGTCTTTCGTTACAGATTCCATGTTTTGAATCATCCTGGTCTTTCAAACAAACTTCTTTATTTAAAGTGTTAATTAATTCCTTTATTCTTTTGGTTATCAAAGACCTATGTAATTGATGTTCTGAGCACCCTGAGACATAAATCATATACATGTATTTACTTTCCTTAAAGCAGAATAGATGACCAAACATTTAATCACAAGCATTTTTTTAAGTTAATCTCTTTTGGTAAAATTGAGTGTTAGTGGTTTGGTAATATTAAAAATATAAGAATAGTTTCCCAAACCTTATTACTAAATTTGCAGATTTTTTAGCATGTGAGAACCTCAGACTTATAAACATTGGGCTAAGTTTGGTGGTTTTTAATATGTCTCTATCTAGCGATTAATATCTGTATACTCATATATAGATGCTCTTCTGGAGTGCAAATCTCTTTCTTAAAGGAAATCATGAAATGAAATCTCCATATATAAAGTAGCTAAAAATATTGCTGGTATGGCTGAAGATGACTCTTCCTTTGTCTCTTACTATCTCCTAAGGTGCCTCAATGGAACTCTTAAGGTCCAAAGAATGTAGTTTGAAACCCACTGGGCTAAGAAATAAAGAATGAAAAGGGCATTTTGACAACTCCCTAATACAGTATTCTCAGTCCTCCTCTCACAAGAAGATAGTAGGTAACTGGGTCAGTAGTAAATGGGTCAAAATATAAAGAAAGGTTCTCTTTGCTTATTCACTTGCGAATCATTCGTATGTTACTCACTAACCGAAAAGAATTTGACTTCCTCTTCCCCATCTCATTTCCCCACAGGCATAGAGTCTGTGGTCGTGCTTCACAAGCCTGCCCTGCCTCGTTATATGGAGAGAACCAGAACATACTCATTTGCAGAATTCTGAATTTCAAGAACATGTGGAATTAAGAAATACAAGAGGCTGAAATGGGCTTCCCAATAGTTTTATTTAGCAAAAAATAGATACTTCAGAGAGTAGCTACTTCAAGATATTTCAAAAAAATGTTACCACTTCATAAAAGACAGGCCATTTCAACAATAAAACAGAATGACCATAATCTTAGAATTGTTCAAAAGTTAATAATTACTTGAAAAGAGGACAAAACAATTCTGCTTTTGGAGTAAGACTTGGGATTCAGTCCTAGCTCTGCCAATTATTACCTATATAACATTAGCCAATAGAATTGATCTTTCTGAACCTCATCTATAAAATTTAAATAAAGACTTGTACCCTACATGATTTTCAGAATGCAGCTGAAAAATAGACTTGCAGTTCTATCTGTGGTCTTTGGTACATAGCAGGTGCTCAGAAAACATTCTTTCCCTCCTGCACTCCTCCCATCTCCTTACTTGATCATCAAGTAAGAAAATAACAAGAAAATGCTTGGTGAACCATAAAGCACTATTTAAATGTAAGGCTTATAAGGTGTTTGCTTTAAGCACACACATTTTCCTTTTTATAAGATGTGTGGATAAGTGGTACAGTAACCCTCAGGAAATAAACCTAGTGCCTTTGTCCAATTCCTTGAGGGCTCACATGGCCTGTTGGATGAAATATAGATGTTATTTTAAAATACTGTTCATATAGCACATATAGTGTTTCTTTTGCATGTTTTTTAAACAAAGAACATTAACTAGTCAAGTCATAGATTTTCCTGCATTATAAACACTCTAAGAAACAGTTATAAAGTCCTATGGAGTTGTAAAATACTTGGAGTTATATTGCATTAAGTGCTATTGCACTCAGTCTCACTGAGCTGTTAAGGTGTTTTATAATGGGATGTAAATATTTATGGTCTGTTTGAGAATAACCAAAGAAAAGTGATTTTCATTATTTCACTTCATATCTTATTAGCTAGACATAACTTTTAGTGTTTGAGCTCTTTCATGACTTAGAAAGTGATGCACAAAAGTCAGCATGTGTTAACATGTGTTTGGGAAGGCATTTGGCTACTTTTGTTACTGTGTCAAATCACCCAGGAGCTGTTTTGCCTGACAGTGTGCCTGGTGGGCACATACTGCATTTTCTCTATATTCTACTGGTACCAAGTAGAGACATTAGGAATTCTTCTGTGGGTGCATCATGAATAATAATTATTGTCCACAGGTAACAAAACACTAACTTTCAGGTTTTAAGGGAAACTTGGTAGTATCAGATTCTAAACCTGGTTTGGATACCTCTCAGATATGGTTTTCAGTTGAGAAAAAGTATTTCTGCTTTTAATGATTTTCCCTTAAATAAAACCTGAATAACAATTGCATGTGTTTCTTTAAGAATCAAATCTGTGTTTTAGAAATCAGTCTTGGTTCTGAAGCTTTTGTACACATCTCTATTGAAACAATAGGCAGTAGTTAATTTAAATGAATTTAAGCTATTGCTCATCACTAAAGGGTTTAGGAAAATCTGGAAGACATGCTTTTTATTCAGGAAATAAGAAAAGCTGATGCTGTTTTCATGATCACATACTGTACCTGAAATCACCTAGCTATAGAAAACAGGAAAGGTTAAATATTCAAAAATAACAATTTAAAACCACTTTGTTCTCAAATCTGTCACTACAGTTTTTGTCAGATAGGTTTAAATCCTGGTAATTGGTTTATGCCAAAGGACAGAGGACAGTCATTTCAAAGCTTTCCTGTTCACAGACTATTAAATTGCCAGAAATAACAATCACAACGAAGTGACACATAATTTAGAAAGAATGCCATGCATGCTTTTAACCAGAACAACAATAACAATGACACCAAAAAAAAACCCCACAAGAAACCCCTGCTAATAACAAGCATGGAAATGCCTCTATAGTGTTGAATGCCCCAATGCTAACAAATAAAAAGCAAGTGCTTGACAAGGACAGCTGTGAATGATCTATGGGCCTCTCACATCCTCGCCCCCCCCTCAATAAATAAGATATTCTCATTGGAAATATGGTTACAAGTGTAAATCACTGATTCATTGAAAGACCATGACAGCTCTGTAATAAATATCAAATCAGTCCATTTTAGATCTGTAAAAGGCTCCTTTCAGATAGGAAGATTCCAGAGCAACTGTGAAGCTGTCTTTATTCAAATCCTTTGAAATTTAAAGCGGTGATCTTAGACCACCAAGAACTGCAAGACATGCCAACTGATGTTTATAACAACTTAGCCTTCCTGTTCTTCATATCTGATTTTATTAAATGTCTGTCAAGGAGTATATTTCACTTTGATGTTTCCAACAGGAATTCATTATCTTTAGCTTTTATTTTATGTTTTAAAAGGCAGATAATGAAAAGAACTATTTGTATGTTGAATTTGTACCTCGGGCTATCTCTACAAAGAAAAGAGGTCTGAAGTTATTATTGTGGTGCGATTTTCTTTCTTAATAAATTCTATCAAAATAGGTGAAGATGTCATGAAAATGAGGTTGAAAAGGAATTTTCAATATGATTTTGATGGGCAGATGAAAGCATTTGCTATTATTTATAAAAGAGGATCTATTCAAAATGAACCCCTTCTCAGTGTAAGGTAGTTAAGAACTTAAAAGGAAAACAGGGGCACTTTTATGTAATTTAGATGTTAGAGACTACAGGAAGAAATTCCTTCATTTGCAACCCAACAGACAAGGCCTGGCACACGCCAGAGAAAATTGTAGTGGAAATTAAGTGGTAGTAAAGTTGATTAAAAACAGATAACACTTTATTTGCTTAGAAATAGCAAAGTACAAAAATAAGGTCAATAAAATTTCATTGCAAAAATTTATTGTTTTTAATTTACTGTCAACACATTTTTAGAGTTAAATTACTTAATTTGAATGCTATTCATTAATTTAATAAAAGTGGGATTAATAAAATAAATCTGTTGTTTTTTGAACCATGAATTAAACTCTAAAATTGGGTGGTCCCTTCTGCCAATTTGGAAATAGACCAATTATAGCATGTAAACTGTCACATTCTCATTAAATATATTTATTTCAAAGTTTCTAGCAATGCCTTGTCCAGGTGAAAAGCAATTTCCCTAACAACAGCAACAACAAAATTCAATAGAGAATTTCCATAGTAAACTTTTCTCACTTACCACACAGCTTTTTAAACCATTTCCCATTTCTGAAGTATTCTCACTTCGGACCATTCTATAATGTAAACATTTTATTTTCCATTCATTTTCTAAAAACAGCTGTAGTGGGGTATCATTTGCATACTATAAAATTCATCCATGCAATTCAATAATTAGTAAATTTACAAAGTTGTGTAACCATCACCACAATCCAATTTTAGAACTCTATTTATATTTACATCATTTTATTTCTGATATTTTTTTAGTGTGTTGACTAACTGCTTGTCTATGAGGTACAAAGGGTTTCAATAACGGAATAAAGGAATAGGGAAAAGGGTGTTATAGGCAAAAGGGTTAGGATTTATTCATTTGTATTTGTTCATTCACCCATCCATTCATTTAACAATTATTGAGTCCTTAGTATGAGCAAGACACAGGAGTGAGTACTTATAATGGAAAGACTCCACAGGCATAATCTAGTGGGTGGACAAACAATTTAGCCTTATTAACCCATAAACATGATGGGTGCTATCACAGGGGTATCCAGAGGACATAAAGGGGATTCGTAGGAGAAGCCAAAAGGCAAATAGATGAGGGAGAGCTTCCCGGAGAAAGGGCATTTTAAAGGATGGGTAGGCAGAGACAGGCAACAATGACCAGCAGTGCTAGAGCATGACTGCTTGAGTCTGCACAGCTCTGTGCCTGGCTCTAAGCCTTTTGATTCGGGTCATTCAGAAGGCATATGAGAGCCTGGAATCTAGGCCAGGGGAGGTGAGAGGAAAGGTGAAGCTGGAGAAGTAAACAGGGACCAGATCCCAATGGGACTGTGAGAACGGGCTTATAATATGTCTTTGTTTGCAGGCAAGGAAATTCAGATTACTTAGATTTTCCTGGTTAAGAGGATTCGAAAACTATTGTACATTTGAAATGTAGCCTTTTGCAGGGTCACTGGATGAAGATGTTCAAATGCAATTGGGATTTTAGGTGAGAAGCTAGGGTTCTCATTATATCTTTCAAGATCAATACATCATTATCTATTAATCTACTTCCAAATAGTTTACATGGAGCATAGTGCAAAGTTTCTAACTGTGGGAAGGAAGGAAGTTGTGGGGGGAGATGCTGATAGCATTTGCTAATAAGTTTGATATAGAGAATTTCTAGCAATGTTTTGTATTTTCAGTATTTAAGTTGACCCTGGTCATTATTCCAGAATTTACTCCCAAAGCCAAGGTTTTGAGGAGGCTGAGGGAGTGACCCCAGTATGAACTCTAGGGATACCAGACTAATACCTTGCCTTAATGTGGGCTACATATTTTTTGAATGTTAACATAGCAGATCTAACATCTGCTTGGACACATTGCATGCCTCTCTGTATCTCTCACAGCCAAAAAGCCAATGGAAAAAGCCTTAGTATGCGTGGTTTCTGCTGGTTGTGGATAACTAGGAGGTCTGTCTCATGCACTGACCCCCTAGAGGAGAGCTGGCTCAATCCATTGGTATGGATCGTTCTGCTAGTGTAACATGATGGTCAGTTCCACCCATCATGTTAACCAGACTGTTGTTTCAAGATAATTAAAATAGGTCTGGAGTCTTACTAGTCTATCCTCTGCCAGAAACGTGAAGGCCATCCTGGCCAGGTGAAACTCTTTAATCAGAAAATATATTTTATCCCATGCAGTCGGTTACGCTCTTGGTCAAATAGAAGTGATATTGCTGATTAAGATCTAAACATTGTTTTGAAAACACTTTTCTTTAGAGAGAGCAAATTCTAAACGTGCTTGGTGGGTTTTTTTTTTTTTCTCACCTGAATCGACACACCAGGAAATGCTGCGGATGAAGGTGAATAGGCCAATCCCTCTTACCTAGCCTGACTCTAATAGAGCCATTAACAAGGTCCAACTGGAGTAACAATGAATAAGGAAAGAAGAGCTGAATTCCTTAAGATCAGTACTATTAGGTTAGACAGATGTCAAGTCTAATCAATCTGGGGACCTTAAGGACTTTGGCAAATGTCCTTTTTTAACTTGTATCTTAATGCTGTTTTCAGTTGTTTCAATAATCTGTTTGCATAGGTATAATTATCCTTCATAGATATTAAGTAAACAGGGAAGTTTTTATTTATTTATTAATTTTATTCATCTATACTCTGCAATAGAAAAGCATCCAGGTACATTAACTATTTTGAAAATTTAAGAATGAATGTGCACACAGTAGTAAAAAAATATATATATTAAGATATTAAAGTATAGTTGAGTATTACATATATTTTCATTTGAGGAAAGTGGCTTAGTGGATGAATATGATAATAAGTTGGTCTGTGACCCTTTTGTTAACAAAGTAGGATACTTCTTTCAACTGTGATATAAAGAATTTATTAGCTGGCTCTCTCTAGCTATTTCTTTCTCCATTGGTGGATACGTGGGAATCTAACATTTTACAATTAGAGGTTTATTTCTTTCATTTGTACTTTCCAGTTCAAGTGATAACAATCCTAAAAGAAGTCACACATGAACACTTATAAATTTAATGTATCCTTTTACAGAACTCATGGGAAAAGGTGAGCAGAGAAAGAAGGAAAGGGGAGGCTAGGGGCTTTGAAAACTCACTTCATGATCCTCTCTGGGCTCTGAGCAGATCTTTGGAGTCATTAATCATACCAGTAATAAGTACTTATTATGCTGTATATGCAGTAATGTGTTCAAAACCACCTGCCATTTCCCCTTCAGTTGGATTGTACAAATTGTTGAATT
The DNA here is from genome assembly GCA_004027735.1 of Carollia perspicillata. NCBI lineage: Eukaryota > Metazoa > Chordata > Mammalia > Chiroptera > Phyllostomidae > Carollia > Carollia perspicillata. The sequence goes on along the minus strand of PVKM010014939.1, from coordinate 8,596 downwards.
AGATTGTGAAGATCATGGATTCAACAGTTAAGAATAATCTATGAAAACTCCCTTGCCTTCAGCTCCCTGAAATGGGCCTTGTAGCAGTAGGCCTCTATCTTGTCTCTATAGAAATAAGAAGATAAAACATTTGTGCTCAATTCTAGTTAAAATGAATAATTTTATGAGCTAAAAATCTATATTTAAACTGAGGTTGAACAAATGTAGGTTCTGAAACAGTGTGCAGCCAAGAGGGGGGCCCCAAATAGGGATTTGGAATGGGGACCAGAACTCAAGGTGTCCAGGAAATATTGGAAAGATATATAAGATGTTCTCATCTCTCCCCCGCCCCCCACACACAGGTGTGAGTTGGGGGAAGGGACACATGGAGCAGGAACATGCAGAGCTGTTTTGTACAGCCACAGCTTTGCAGCTAATCCATGGCATGGTCATTTAACATATCTATAACTTTTAACTGGTTACATAGATATGTTAAATAGCTGTGGCCATGCTCTGAGCCAGGGGGATGGAAGGGACTTCCCCCCAAGATGTAACTGGGGGGCAGGTCCCCCAGGTTACGGTGCCTGTGTGAGAGCTTGGAGAAGATTGGCTCCATGACATGGAGCCACACCTGCCCAGACTCACGATGGCAGTCCAGTTAAACTTGGAATAATACAGGAATGCTGGCAGGTGTAACTGATTGTAGGAGGAGTCAGAAATGAGGGCACAGAGGAAGATTGGTGCAGGGATTTAAAACCCAGACTTGGCAGCCATGAGAGGAGGGAGCCTCATGGCTTTGCCAGAGTGGGGACCCCCACAGCTTGGGTAGAGAGAATCACCATGTGGCTTTAGCGGAGTACTGCCACTCAGCTTTGGCAGAGTGGCAACCCCCCGCCCCACAGCTTTCCTAGGGAGAACCATGTGCTTTTTGCCAGAGCGGGGACCCCTGCAGCTTTGATAGAAGAGGACCACGTAGCTTTGGGGTGCTCCCTTTGGCCACGTGGCCTGGGAAGCAGGAGAGACTTTGTCTGGAAGAAAGTGGGTAGAAAGAACTCTTGCCTGTAGGCCAAGAGAAGGTGCCACATGGCTTTGGATTAATTAGAGATCCTGCCTGTACGGCGACACAGCTGATGGTGCTGGCAGCCTGAGTCACAGACATTTGCTTCTTTTCCTGAGATACAGTACCCCAAATTAATGCAGGGGGAGAAGGAAGCACTGTGGGTGTCTGTGGGTATCCAAAAGGATTTCGATATTTTAATGAAGACATTAGGTCACTACTTTAAGTCTGTATAGCTTTAAATAAACATTTCCTTTCCTTTTCACAAATCTCTGGCATTGAGAGACGTCTTTCCTAAGGCAGCAGGCAATCGAACTTAGTGGGGGGTCCTTTCAGTAATAGTGTATCGTAACCCCCCATGGCCCTGTGTGTGTGTGTGTGTGTGTGTGTGCTCTGTAACAGTTCTATTTCAGCTTCCAGAGCACAAAGTACTCCCAGACTTTAGGTAGGGGAGTTAAACCTCATATTCCTTATCTGAACCAGAGTGATTTTTGTTATATCTTCCTCATGTGGTGGTTGTGAGGATTTTATATAAGGCAAAAATGTATTTAGAGGGTTTTGTATATAATGTCTGGGACAAACGAAGAAGAACTAGTAAGTGATGAATATTATCACTGCCTACATTGCCAGGAAAAACACAAAAGAAGGAAAAACATTAGGAAGTGAGCACCCGATCTTGCAGAGGGGTGAAGAGGGCCTACTTAGAAAGAAGGCTGTGGAAATGGGAGTGATGTTATTTTTTAAAAGAAGAATTGCTTATTGCAAAAACAATATTATAGTGATAATAAAAGAAACCAAAGCAAAGCTGAGAATACCACAATACAATTGTTAGCTCAGATTTACCAGTCCTTTAAAATTTGTTCATGTTATCCATTCTTGTTTATAAGCACATATAAAAAAAACATAACCATAATACAGATATGATTGTGTTTGTCTGCTTTTCCCTAATGTAATTAAATTACTCATTTATCTGATATATGCACTAAATCATTCCAGGTCTTTTCATTATAATGAATCTTGTGGCAATGAAAATCTTTGTACTTGTAGTTCTTTGTCTTTTAGGTTGTTTCCTTAAAAGAAATTTCTGGGATAGGAATACTAGGTCAAATGATACAAGCATTTTATGTCTTTAAAGATATTGCCAAATGGCTTTCCGAGAAGGTTTCCCAGTTTATGCTGTGACTAGTGGAGAACAGATGACTGTGCAGTCCTCCTGACAACCTCATTGACAATGCTGAGGTTACTGTCACTATTTTTAATTTTCCTCTGCAATAAGTGTCAGGTGTTTTTTAATCTATATTTCTTGGGTAGTTAGTAAGGTTGAATATTTTCTCATGTTTGTTTCCTAACTGTATTTCCTCCAATATGAATTTTATTTTATTCTGGCCTTTACCCACTTTGATGTTGAAGCATTTGAGGGGCAAAGAAGAGAACTTATTATGCTCAGACTTTGTTCTTGGCACTTTAAATGCATTATCTCATTTAATCTACACAGCACCTCAGAAAGGTTGCTATTTCTATTTTCATTTTACAGATGAGAAGACTGAATCTCGAAGAAATTAAATTCCATGCCTAAAGTTAAATTGCTGATAAGTGACAGTTGTTAGATATTTTTCTTATCATTTTATATGAGTTTTTATATAATATAAATATTAACTCTTTGGGGAAAATATTTTCAGCGAATATGGATGACAATCTGTTATTTTCTTTTTTCTGAAATTATGCTATTTTTGCTCTGCAAAAGCTTAAAATTTTTCTATGAAGTAATGAATTGAAGTGATTCTAGGATGGTAGATTGGGCCTCAGCTTCTGTTTTATTTTCATACCAAGATCATTTCAGTGAAGATTAGAAGCAGCCAAGAGACAGAACTGTATATGGATTATTTGCTAATAATTCCATAATGGAAAGTGTCTCCCAGCCTCTCCCCTGATTTCCCATGGTATGGGAGAGTGGCCCGTGAGCCATTTAGAGGCCATCTGTGGACAAGCTGTGCTCCTAAGCTACTTGCTGGGTGGTCTCTGAGTGGTTGCTGTGTGGTCACCATATTACTGCCTTCCTCACGTCTGCCAAAGAATATAAAGAGCCCCATGACAGGCCACATATAAGACTGTTGGCCCTCCCGGTTGGACCAACAAGGATTGTGGCTGGTATCCAGTACAGATGAAGTCATTAGCTGTTGCACTGAGTATTATTTCTATTCAGAGGAAAAACAGAATCTCACTGAAATGGGTGGAGATGCTAAGAGATTGTAGCTATGTTGTTAGGAGCATCATTTGGAAGTTTTTCAATGGTTTGGTTGGACTAGAAATGGATAGTTTGGATTAGGGTGGGGACACCAGTGCCAGAGGATGTGTTTTGGAACAAAGGAATTATAAAGATCTCCTTTCAAGGCAGAAGGGCTATATGTAACATAGCCATTTGGAATATCCCAACATATTTATTATTCAGTCTGGTCTTCCTCATCATGTAACGGACTCCAACCCAGCTGTCACAAGGCTCAACCTCATCCCCAGACCTGGACCTGATCGGGTGGGAAGATCCAGGAGTATGCCATTTAAGAGGCTCAATCCAAAAAATACTTAGGGGAAACTTTTTAGAAGGTGAAAAGTGAACTCTGTGACATCAGGCCTACAGCCAGTATCGCCTGGGTTATTAAGTTCTGTCCAGCTCAGCTTGGCAGGCACTGTGACAAAGTCTGAAAAAAGTGCTTTTGGCTTTCACCCTCCTCAAAACACAAGAGATTTTTCCTGACCAGTGAGAAATGGAAGCAGTTTCCTTATCTGTCCCTGAAAGAGTGATGACTATTCTACGACCTGGGGCAAGACAGAACTTCCAGCGTCCCAAACACTCCTTTTCTCAGATACCTTAAAGACCAGAAGCTTTTCAAAATGACAACTGAGTAGAAATGAATCTCACAAATACCTTTCCCCCTCGTGTTCCTGTTACCTACCAAAGCTCTGATTGCACTGTTGGGCAGAGCTCTGAGCACGGAGAGTCATGAAAGCACAGGGGTCTCCTACAGAGAGAAAGTTGGAGGAAGTATTTGGGTGATGGTTGATGACATCTTTCTTTCTACATCCTGCCTGTAATTATGTGAAGTATATATATTTCTGGTGAAAACAAGCTTGTAGAAGAGGAAACTAATAGGAAGCTGAATTGGCTGGAGCAAATGCAATAATGATGACCAAGACACCCAGAAATTTGACACGACTACTGAGATGAGCTGCCTTATGACCCCTTGTGGCTAATTGGTGGGTGGCTGGTGGTTATGCCACTCTCTGGGCTCCCTGCAGGGTTTGGAGCCACCCTCCCACCCCAACAGCACTGCTTAATCATGAACAAGTCTGCCTCACAAAAGGAATGGTCTCCATCATTGGCCCATCATACATAGTCATTATTTCAATTAGCTCAGTGTTTTCTCAACTGCCTCCTGTTCAAGTTGGTGCTCTCTCTCTGAGATTCTTAGCCTCTCCAAAATATAAACCTCATTTGCTTTAATGTCTTCAGCAATGTGCATACCATTTGCACTCAGGAGCTCTCTAAATACTTTTGATGATGGTGATGGTGGCAACTGCTGACTGGCTGTCCCCTTACTGAAAGCCAGAACCCACAGTGCTCCGGCTGGTAAACATTTCAAGGCCTGCACAGCACACCCCTGGCTGATTGTAACCTTGGGGCTAGTTAATGACAAACACTGTCCATGGCAAACTCCTCTCCTGTTACCAACATGGCCCTTCCCTTTTATCTCCCGACTTCCTGCTTCCTAAGTTCCTGTTATTTATAGTATCCCAGGAACAAACCACTCCCAAATTTCTCAAGTGGATTTACAGTTGATACTTGCAATTCCTCACCCAGTTCACGCCTCCATCCGTTGAAGCCTGTATTCTGCTGTAACCCATCTGTCCTCCCAGAGGTGGACAGTGACATCTTTGTTCAGTCCAAAGGCCTGTTTCATGGTCCTTGACTTTTTGACTGATTTTTTTCCCCTGATGGTCTCATTTACTCTGACTCTTGACCTCTGAGACAGTTCATGTTCTCCTTCTTTCTCCAACAGCCTCTTCTTGGCCCTCTTTCTTTTTGTGGCACCCAAATATGACTGATCCTCACGTGCTTACTTCTCTCTGAACACGCTCTGTCAGTGACTGGAAGCAGAACATTGGCCATGACCGTCGGCTCCCTTTGAACAAAACCCACATCTCTACTTTTAGACCCAACTCCCTCAAGCTTTATACTAACATGCTCAATATTTTGCTTGCTCTTCACCTGCACAATCTGCTTAACACTTCAGACTTCCCATGCTTGTCACTGAACTCACCTTTTCCCCTGACTGTGCTCCTTCTGACATCCCCTCTTCTGTTAATTCTGTACCACCTCCCTCCCAGACACTTCAAAGTGAGCTTTCCATGTGGGAAGCAAGCCCTGTTTAGACAAAGTCTCTTAAACCCTCATTTTTTTTTATCCTTACCTGAGAATATGTTTGATTTTCGAGAAAGAGGAAGGGAAAGAGAAAGAAACACCATCAGTTGCCTCCCGTATGCGCCCTGGCTGGGGATCCAACCCATGACCTTGGTATATGCAGCAATTAGGAATCGAACCTACAACCTTTTGGTATATGGGATGATGCTCCAACCAACTGAGAAACTTGGCCATGATAACCTTATTTTTTATTTATATTTTTATTCCAAATTTTACCTCCTTTTTGCTTTGCCTGGGTTTTTGCAACAGCCATCTTTCCGGGCTTTTTCAACTTTTATTCCCTATCCTAACACACCTGAGGCACACAGCACACTGTAACAGTGGCTTGCAAAGGCAGTGATTCTCAATTACCAGTAGTAAAAGGAGTGTGGAGGGCATTCTCCATTAGGAACCATATCAAAATATTTGGGATCAAGGTATGCAGTTTGCAAAGTACTACACGTTGAACGTCATTCTTCTAAAGGTATTATGTTCACTTTTTGTTCTTTTTTATATACTGCTGACAGATTACTTTTTTTGAGACTCAATCAAGATTAAGATACAATTCTTACCCTACTCAAAAGCTTTCGATAGTTCTCTATTGCCTACTAAAAATTCCAACTTCTTAACCTTGTATCCTTAACAAACCTTACTATTATAACTTAATTTTTTAATGCTTACTCTATATTACAGCCAAACTGAGGAATTTCTCTGAATACCTCCAGGCTGTTTCACCTGGTGTGGTGTTGGAACACACCACCCCTCTGTTTGGCATTCCCATTCCATTTACCCCCATCTGGATCTAACATCATTTTGGTTAGGATGTCTTTCTGCTCCTTGGGTTTGAAGGACAAGAGGGGTCCTTGTGATGTCCCACAAGACATTGCAACTTTCCTTCTGCGTTATGTTATACTTATTTGTAAAGGCACCTTTTCCGTGATAGCAGAGTATAAATTTCTGGAGAGCAGAGATCTCATTCCCAATTATGTCTTGGCCATCTACAATAGAGAGTTCCTGAATTTTCATTCTTTATTCATAATTTATGCTCTTCTACTCCAATAAAATATTTCAAAGCAGCTTACCCTATTAAACATAAACAACTTAGAACATTAAAGTAAAAGTTAAAAACCAATATAAGAAACTATTTGGATCAGGGGGCAACAAATTACAGACCATGGCCCAGTTGAGCCCACAGCACATTTTTGTAAATAAAGTTTTATTGAAGCATAGCCATGTTCATTTGTTTACATATTGTTTAAGGTTGCTTCAGGGCTCCAGTGTCAGAGTGAAATAGCTGTGATAAAGAGCATATGACCTGCAAACTTCAAATATTTACTATTTGGTCCGGTATAGAAAGTTTGCCAGCCTGTGATTTAGATCAATGATTCTTAACTGACGTGAGGTGAGAAAGGGAACAAAAGAATGGGGGGAATGTGTACACTCAGGGCAATCTAGGTTAAGAGTCCACGTGAGAATCCTCACTTTTGTAACAAATCAGTTACTGATGAGCATCTGCTCTTCTCCCAAGGTGACATTCTTGTTCAATAAAGAGGCCTTTTTGGGGACTTTTTAGTCACTTCTGGGTCAGTGCCCTACTGTTACAGTGAATCAGTGTTACTATAATCAGAGAGAAACAACAGAGCCTCTGCTGTTTCTCTCTAGTGTGGCACAGAGGAAGAAAATTGTAAAAAATGATTTAGACAGGGAGGAAAATTATGGTGTTATACCAGGAGCTCACAGAAGGTAGTTATGCAAAGTAACTTAGATTACTTTGTTATCTTTGTAACAAAGTTACTTTGTTACTTTATTAGATTACTTTGTAAGTTAGTTCTTAGATTATTAGCTGCCAATGCAAAAAACAAACATGGAGAGTTAGTTCATTCTTCTTGGCTAGCGTATGGAAATGTACCCATTAGTGTAAAAGGACAAATTTCTCAATGTTAAAGTCAAGAAGGAATGTATTGAATTATTTCTGAGAGACATAGGAGACAATTCATTCAGTACACTTTTGCAAAAGATCTAGCCAATATATTGAAATGGACAATTCTCATTACATAAAATTGCAATTAAGGAAGTAGGTTAGGACAATCCAGGGACATTGGTTGTTGATGCCCTAACTTGTTATAGGCCCTTGAGAAGGGAGCCTCAGAGAGCCTAGAGAATTGTGTAGTTAATGTGTTTTTCCATTGGAATATTAGTTGGCTTTAGCAGGCCCTGAATACAGGTCAGAGAAGTGTAGATTGCCAGTAAGTATTAAAAGTGCAGGTTTTCTGGGATAACAACTAAAGAGTAATCCATAAACTGGAGGTAGGCAGTAAAGCTGACATTCTGGTGGGAGAACAGAGAAGCCTTGTAAATTTTTGCCTGGCTGGATGACCAGTGCAACTCCACAAGGTAGTAGGTAGTAGCTATGGGCACCAGAACAATTTTATATAACTCTGTGGGGGCAATTAAATAACTGAATGAAGGATAATGATGGCAGTAAGTAAATCATAAACTATCAAGTGAGTTTATAAGGTTATTAACATCTGCAAAAGTCATCTTTAAAAAGTTATTCTGGAGCTCAGAATATGATATCATCCTACTAACTACCCACTCATTGTGCCTATTTAATTGTTATAGACAGAGATTATAGATGGGTACATTTTAATAAATTAATATTTGGCATCTTTTTCTAAGCCTTCGGAAGTAATGCAAGTTATAAACATGCATGTACATTATTTTCCTATATAAATAAGTTTGAAGTTATGAAAACCAAAGCTTATATTATATTGAAAATACATACCTTGAAATAACAAATGTTTTCAAAGGTTTATGGAAGGCTTTTGTCAAGTGAATATGAAATTTGAGTTTCCTTTTCTTCTTTATACACAGTGTACACCAAGGTAGCAGAAATATTTGTTGGCTATTGAATGAAAGAATAATTCCACTTTTGATGATTTTTTAAAATTTTTAAGATATTCTGAGAAAATGGTTTTAGTAATTTAGTATAATTTTGGATCATCTCATGGAAGGTACAGTTATTATAGGTAAAAAGATATATTACTAAAATAATTTTATGGGTGATATTTATTTAAAAATGTGTTAATATACAATTTCCCAGT
>PVKM010014938.1:0-28461 GCA_004027735.1 Carollia perspicillata | reverse complement strand
ATTCACCAGGCAAAGCAAAGAAACAGAGAAGAAAAGAAAAGCAACCAACAAACAAAACAAAGGGGAAAAAACACTGACTACTGTAGTAGGTCAAATATGTTAGCTGTCATTACCTTTATTTTCAAAGTTCCAAATGTAAGAAACTTGAACCCTATCTTTACGTACTTGAAAACCCTACACCCAGGTAAGTATTTCCTCGTGACTGACACCAAAGGCATTTGTTCATATAGTCATCATTCATAAAGTGGCATCTGGGCAGGACTGTCCCTAATTTTGACATTTTCAAATGATTTATTTTATACGTAGTGGTGTTGTTTTCACCTATCTTCTCTTGGAGATCAAGCAGAAGTAACACTTTCCTAACAGCAGCGTTTTACATGAGGGTGTGCATCTTCAGAACAGGCCAGTAAGGAATATCAGCAATGAGCACAGCACTTCTCGAACTGATAACAAAAAATTACACAGGGTATCAGAAGTTTATTTTTATATAGTTACTATGAATTCATTGAAATGAAGAAATGTTAATATTTTGCGACCTAACATTTTAATTTTTTTTATTTTTCAATTACATTTGATATACAATATTATATTAGTTCCAGGTTTACAACTAAGAGACCAGACATATAACTTACAAACTGATCATCCTGATAAGTCCAGTATCTATCTGTCACCATGTATAATTACAGTACTATTGAGTATGTTCTCCAAGTTTTACTTTATATCTCCTTGAGTATTTTTATAACTGGAAATTCATACTTCTTTTTTAAGTATATTTTATTGAATATGCCATTACAGCTGTCCCCTTTTTTTCTACCCTTTATCCCTGTCCACCCACTACCCCCTGTCCCACTAGCATTCCCCTCCCTTAGTTTATGTCCATGAGTCATACGTATAAGTTCTTTGGCTTCTCTATTTCTTATACTATTCTTAACTTCCCCCTGTCCATTTTGTACCTACCATTTATGCTTCTTATTCTCTGTACTTCCCCCCCCCCCATTTTCCCCCTTCCTCTCCCCGCTGATAACCTTCTTGTGATCTCCATGTCTGTGATTCTGTTCCTGTTCCAGTTGTTTGCTTAGTTTTCATTTTTGTTTTTTAGGTTCAGTTGTTGACAGTTGCGAGTTTGTTGTCTTTTTACTATTCATAGTTTTGATCTTCTTCTTTTTCTTAGATAAGCCCTTTAAGTACTTCTTAATCCCTTTGACTTTTTTGCCTATCCCTCCACCCTTCACCCATCTGGAAACCATCGGTGTGTTCTCTCAATACCTATGAGTTTGTTTTTGTTTTATTTGTTCACTTACTTTGGTTTTTAGATCCCAAATATAAATAAAATCATATGGTATTTGCCTTCCTGTGACTGACTTATTTCACTTAGTATAATACCCTCTAGGTCCATCCATGTTGTTGCAAATGGTAAGGTTTCATTCTTTTTTATGGATGACTAATATTCCATTGTATATATGTATGACTTTCTTTCAAGTATCGAAAAGTTGCTTCCATATCTTGACTATTGTAAATAATGCTGCAATGAACATAGGAGTACATATATCTTTTCAATTAGTGTTTATGTTCTTTGGGATAAATAGTTAGAAGTGGAATTGCTAGGTTATATGGTAGATCTAACTTTTAAATTAATTTACCCCTTGAATTTCTGAAAAGGATTTAGAGAGAACCTAATTCCAAAATAAATAAACAAATAAATATTATAAGATTGCCCTGGCTCATGTGGCTGTTGGTTGGAGCATCACCTCTTAACTGAAAGTTCGTAGGTTTGATTCCCATTTGGGGCACGTGTCTAGGTCACTGGTTGGATCCCCAGTTGGGGCACATGTGGGAGGCAACCAGTCAGTGTTTCTCTCACACATGGATGTTTCTCTCACCCCCTTCCTAAAGGCCCAATTTTCTCAATGACAATCATTTGAAATCTCATTGTTTACCAATGTTTATTATGGAAAACATTTATAATTTCCCTTCCTCCATCTCTCTAAAAGCAATGAAAAAAAAAGTCTTCTGGTGAGGATAAAAACTATATGATTTTCAGTTTTTCTTTTGAAATAAGAAAAGAATAGAATGAACTGTCTCGTTCGTAGGAAAATAATCCACTTATAATTTATCAGTAAATGTGGCAAAAGAGAAAGAAAAGAAGCAAGAATAACACAAATGTGAGAAGTGAGCATTTTATAAAGTGAAGTGAAGCAAAGACAAGGCTTGATTACCTGCACCTTGAAGACAGAACCTTCAAAAAGATGAATGAATTACCTTCTTTTCATTGTACCCACGTATTAACTCATCCTTTCATTCAGCAGTGCTGATTCATCAGCTTGAAGAAATGATTAAATTCAGGGCTAGGTATAGTGTCATGCTTTTTGTAGGAGCTTAGTAAGCATTAATCATAGAAGCTTATGAGAATTTACAAAGCAGGAAAACAGTATCATCTACATATGTGTGACATACAATAAAAAATATCAGACTGCTGACAATGAAAACATGGGCCAAATGTCACTGTCTTTCTTATCTGGGTGATCATGTTTCAAGTGCAAGTTGACTCATTTGGTAAGTAGATAATTCTATTTATATTAAATTTCTAACATTTTATTGTGTAAAGTTCCATTAAAAAAGAGAGAGGGAAAATCTGAAGAACCAATAGTTTATCCAAACTGTTAAAGAAGCTTAATCTTTCTAAATTATAAAATGATATTAACTCTTCAGTACAAAAGATACAATTATTAGATCTGAAGATTTAATGTGTTCCCAGTTATATATTTTAGTAATTAAATATATAAATACTTAGGTAACTTACTATGAGCCAGGCTTTCAAAACAATAATTATGCCCTGGCTGGTGTGGGTCAGTGGATTGAGTGCTGCCCTGTGAACCAAAGGATTTCTGGTTCGATTCCCAGTCAGGGCACATGCTTGGGTTGCAGGCCAGGACCCTAGTTGAAGATGTAAGAGAGGCAACCACACATTGATGTTTCTCATTATCTCTCTCTCTTCCCTCCTCCCTCCCCTCTCTCTAAAAATAAAATAAATAAAGTCTTTTTAAAAAAAGTCTCATATATCATCTATACCTTGATGGCTCTGACACTTATATCTCCAGACTAGATCTCCCTCTTTAACTCTAGACTCAAATACTCACCTGAGTATCCCTATTTCCACTGGTTTAAAAAAAAAACAACTTTGATCACCATCTTTGTCAATCATTAAAACTACAAGTATTATTTAGTCGTGATAGAGACATGTGTGGCTGTGTCAGTGGGGAGAAAGAAATGGGTGAAGGAGGTGCAGGTCTCATAAGGAGAAAAGGTAGGAGAGGAAAATGATGTTGAGACATTCAATGGGTACTTTCTTATACCTCTTTTCATTTAATCTTTAAAATTACATCATACCTCCAATATAAGATTAATTACCTCTCTTCCCTATATGTTTATTTTTTAGTCTTAACAGTTGAAAAATCCTTGGTTTGAAGTTAGGTGATTATCCTAGAAATAAAGTTATGCAGCTAAAATTTGAAGCTATGTCTATTTTATCTGTGATTTTATAGTTTTAACCACGTTGACCCAGAATCCAGGGGGAACACTTCTGCTCCCACATCCCTACTCAGCAGTGTCATTATTATTCCCAGTTAGAAAACAGACTAATGGTTCCAGGAACCCATAAGAGCAAGTTTGAACTAATGGCCCACTTTACTCAATGGCAATCATTTGAAATCTCAGTGTTTACCAATGCTTATTATGGAAAACATTTGTGATTTCCAGAAACCAGGCATTTCATTTTCTGCACAGTCATCTGAACTCTAATTTCCTTACTGTATTTGACATCCCTTAATGTTATCTCATCATTGGTCCCCTTTGTGAGAGCCAAAATTAAAACACTGTGATCTTGGAAGCCCTGAATCAGTCATTAACAACCCATAAATCTTCAGTATTTCACTTTTGCTCACCTCCTAATCTTCTCTAAGGTTTAACTATTCCATGAGGATAATGCTTTGACTGCATCCCTCAGATCTAGGAGTGGACCTAATGTTCTCTACTTTCAAAAGCTTTCTTTTAAGCATTTCACTTTCCTACCACCACTTCTGTTGGTCAAACTTATTTATTGCATTGTATTCAATTTGTTCAATCACCAGGACCCTCTTGTCTGTATTTCCATTTTCACTCAATTTGTATGTACTGACCTATCAGTAAAATGACTGCATTTAAGCCCCAGGTAGGTAATTTAGTTGGTTGGAAAGTCATCTGTACACCAAAAAATGTCCCAGGTTCCTAGGGTATAATCCCAGTAGTGGAATTGCTGGGTCAAAAGGCAGTTCCATTTTTAGATTTTTTGAGAAATTCCATGCTATTTTCTACAGTGGCTGTGCTAACAATCCTGAAACAGCAATTCAAAAGAACCTATGTACCCTTATGTTCATAGCAGTGTTATTTTAATAGTCAAATGCTGGAAACAGCCTAAATGCCCATCAGTAAATGAGTGGGTCAAAAAACTGTGGTACATTTATACAATGGAATACTATGCAGCAGAAAGAAAGATAGAACTCCTACCCTTTGTGACAGCATGGATGGAACTGGAGAATATTATGCTAAGTGAAATAAGCCAGACAGTAAAAACTAAATACTACATCTTCTCACCTATAACAGGAACTTAATGAACAAAACAAACAAATGAGCGAAATAGAACTAGAGGCATGAAAACAAGAAACAAACTAACAGTGACCAGAGGAGAGGGGGATGGTGGTTAAGGGTGGAAAGAAAGGGAAGGAGCTAGTCAAGAAACATGTATAAATGACCCATGGACTTGGGCATTCATGTCCATAGGCATTGCTTACTGATTGTAATAATGTTCTGTGTACTTTGATATATGTGTGAATTATTTTCCCAGGGTCATGTGAGAGACCAGCAAGTAGCAAGCTTTGTGGGATTTATAGCAGTCCTAACTAAAAACAAAGGGGGGGGGTGTAGGAGACCATTGTGCATGGCGTGAGCCCAGACCTCAGTAGCAAACATTTACTGCAAAACAACTTCCTAAAATCCATGCTGAACCTTCCAAGGACAAAGTGTAACTGGTTCAACCACTTTTGCCCTTTTCATTTGCAAATATCCCTCTTCTGTGATGTGATTAGTGGCATAGCTCCTTTGTTGTCTGTAAACGGTAACCACCTAAAGAGACCTGTGCATGGTAAATAAAGACCCTAATGTGATGTGCCAAGAAACCCAATAAAGGCCGATCATGGCAAGGCCCAAGGCTTTTGCTCCCCTCGAGAGAAAAGCCATGCTGTCCCTTTTCCTCCACCAGACTCGGTAGTCCATGTGAATGTCTCATTTCATCCATAATGACACGGACACTGCGGGCCGGAGTCCACATCAATTACTACATTAAAAACATTCACAACTCTTTTGCCCTCTTAACCTTCATCATCCTTGAATGCAAGGTCCTACATCTCTGCACATGCTTCTAAACTGCTGGATGTAGCTGGGGAATGTATCACAAGCATGGTGATCTGCTTCACTATTAATGCACAATTGCAAACACAAATAAACAGCACTGGAAAAAAATGTAATTTTTCTATCGGTATCTTTTCATCTATCTTCCATGTTCTCATCACCCCCCTTCTAACCACCCTTTACTCTGAGGTAATGATTTTACTTCTTATTCCATTGAGAAAATGAAATTCAACACACACACACAAAAATTTTTTTCAACTAATTTAAATTTATGTTCTTCATCTGTCTTTTCCTCCTCTACTTTTAGCAAAGTCATTTTGTTCCCCAATGTTCTCGATACCATCAACTGATTTTACTCAAAATTGTAGCTTAGTCACCACGGATCACTTTGTTCTGAATTATCAAATTATCCTTCTCCACTGAGTTATTAACATTAGCTGATCTAGTGTCTCCTACTAAATGAATTATAACTCCACTGTCCAAAACACAAACAAATTCCTCCTTGATGATACAGTCCTTCCAATAACAGGTCAATATGTATTCCTCTTCATAGAAAAATATTCAAAGCATCAAATAGAATTTATGTCTATTTTTTTCACTTTTTATTTACTTGTCAACTGATTTTGGTTGGGCTTCTGTCCTCACAACTAAAGACTATACTAAACAAGGTGATTAAACAAATTCACACGGCAAAACTTACCGATATTTTTTTACCTGCATCTTACTTGAAATCTCATCAATCTTCCTTACTTTCTAGAATAGTTTCTCCCTTAGATTCCTTAAAATCACACATCACTGACTTTCCTTTCCCTTTCCCCTTTCCCTGCTCCTTTCGAGGACTGACCTATTTAGATCTTCAAATATGGGGTGTCCCAGAGGTCAGGCTATAGTACTTACTGTGTTTCTTATTTATCCTCCATTTTGAATGATTCCATCCAACACCATGACTGTAAATGACATTTATATGTGATGATTACTCAGTTTATATGTTCAGGGGGTTAATCCAACATTTTATCATACATCGTTAGTTGGTTATTTAACAGGCATCTCAAATTGAGCACATTCAATACACATTCCTACCTGTATCCCTTCCCAGGAGTCCCCTTTTCAGTAAATAGTATTACAGACCCCATAAGTTAGGAAACACCCTTTATTTTTCTCACTCATCTTTTTTCCTTATATGATACATATCAAGTGCTTTCAGGAATGACAACTATTTCTAAATATAGCAACTTTTCTGCCATGATTTTTAATCCCAATTTCATCAATTTTTCATACACAATTCAGAATGACAGTATTTTTTTAAATCTAATCATACCCCTTTCACACTGTGATAATTGTTCAATAACTTCACATTTAAAAAAATAATAGCCAAATTTCTAACTGCAGCCTTCAGACTCACCAGCTATCTCATTCCACCTGATTTTTAACTCTCTTTCATCCTCTATCCTATAATCATACAGGCATTCCCTTGGTTCTTCTTTCTTGCCTCAGGGCTCTAGCATGAGTCCTTTCCATTCTTTGCCTGACCTGCTTTTCTTGAGCACTTCATGGTAGTTATAACTTTGTGTTTCTTGTTTTTCAGCTCATATCTTATCTGTAGAGAAGCTCTTTATGTTTCACACAATGTAGGTATCTTCCCCAGTTATTCCATTATGTTATCTTGTTTATTCACTCTACTTAAAAACATCATATTATTTTTTACCCATTTAAATGTAGAGTAAATCAGAATACAATTTTGCCTATTCTGACAAGTTGAGATGTAGAGTTTTTTTGCCTAAAACAAGACACTTGCATATAGTAGGTGCTCAATAATTAATTGTTAAGTTAAAGAATGAGTCAATAAATGTCATATTCCAAAATCATCAGTTGGAATCACTAGTAACAAAAATATAAATGATTGAAAAAAAGAGACTGTACTATCCAAAGTTCAGAGGCCCATTAAAATATTCACAAGAATTTCTTTTGTATAAATATGATACTGAATATGTTGCTATTTCTAGAGTATTAACAGAGATAGTTAATAGTGCAGAATGTGGGCAAGATGAGCCTCAAAAATAAGACTTGGAAATTCAAAAAAATAGTGTTGTATGAAAGGAGAGAAGGTTAGCACTCCCCTTGACAAGGATGGAAGAGGCCCTTGGGCCTAACAACACGCATACGGTTAAGGCATTGCCACCTACTTCGTGGCATCTAACCACTGTTTTTACTGAAAAACAAAAAAAATAAATAAAAAATAAATAAAAAAAAGAAAAGAAATTCAAAAAAATATACATAATTTATTACTTTAGAAATTATTTTTAAAAGATTTTAGTTATTTATTTTTAGAGAGGGGAAAAAAGAGAGAAAGAGAGGGAGAAAAGCATCAATGTGTGGCTGCCTCTCATGCACCCCCTACTGGAGACCCGGCCCGCAACCCAGGCATGTGCCCTTAACGGGAATCGAACTGGTGACCCTTTGGTTCCCAGGCCAGCACTCAATCTACTGAGTCACATCAGCCAGGGCCAGAAATCCTAATTTTTTTTAATTCAGCATTTTTAAAAATATTCTTGGCAATCTGTTATATTTCTTAAAAGAGTTACTCAAGCCATAGTCTGTGCACTAAATCCTTGCACATATGTGATGAGGATGAGAATATTTACATTAATAGACTCGTTGTTTTCTTTTAGTATTAGTTAAATCCATTTCAGAGATGTTACTATGCTTTTTACTCTAAATCCATTAATCTTCTCTTATCCCATTTAAAGACATATCTTTCTTGGTGCCCAAACCCTTTAAATTCTGCTTTAATTTTTAAAATAAAACAAAACAAAAAAGTCACTCTAGAGAATGAATGGAGGTTTTGCTAAGTCAGTGGTCAGGTAAAAACAGAGCTCCAGAAATGGATGGATATATTTCACAACAGTTACCTCATTACCCAAAAGTATAAGTGCAGGTATATTGGTTATTCCAGAATCTGAATTGAGTGTTAAATGCAGAGTGATGATCCTTGTTTAATAATTTTGAAGAGTCATTGCTGGGAGGCAATTCTTCATGAACCTTTCATATTTCTGTGTGTGTTACTAGCAAGGCACTAATGGCCCTTTTGTCCAGACCCTCTTTCAGATGTCTTTATAGCAAACAACCATGGGAAATGTAACATCCCATTCTGAAAAAGGAGTGATCACACTTACTCTCCATTATAAAAATTAAGGGTGCTTGTGCTCAGGGTTCCCCTGTTGTAATGAAACATATTACTTGTACAGTTATCTTCATTGCCATATAAGAATTGAGGCTTCGGAACTGATGAAAAATTATGATATTTGGGTCACTGCTATTGCTTTGTGTCTAGCCTAGGAGTTCAGACAGACAACTGTACTTGAACACAATAAAATAAAATGAAATGAAAAAAAAATAAAGTAAAAAGAAAAAGAAGTTGAATGCCTTCTACCAGCATCAATCCATTTCATGATGCCAGACTAAACTGGGAGTACATTGAAATTTCTGATCATTAACAGTTACTAACAGTCATCAGTATTTATCTAGTAGGTTATGCATAATCAATGTCTTTTGTTTTTTAAGTGGCAGTATCTGTTTATCTCCCATTGTTAACTATTTGTATAACATTGTGGTACATTGTATATCATATAGACCAAATCCTATTAAAATGAAATTCATGGTATTAAATCAGTATTTACTACTCTCTATTTTTTTTGTCTTTTAAACATTAACCAAAAAGCAATCCATCAAATAACATGAATAGCCCAGTTGGTGAAGCAACACAGAAAGAAAGCTTAAAAAATCTAGAAAACAAACTTGAAGACATGGAAATATATGATATAAATGAGAGAGAATTCAAGATCACAGTTCTGAAAATACTCGATAAGATGTGGGAAAATACACACTGGAAATTTAATATTCTCAGAAAACAATTTAACAAACAAATGAGTACTTTATCTCAAAATGATGCAAAAGGAAGACAGAGACCTGCGCATAAAAAAATGAGAGAACTCTACAAGAACTATCTGACTTCATCAGAAAGAGCAGTGTAAGAAAAATAGGCATACCAGAAGCAAAAAAGAGGAAAAAGGCAATGAAAAATCTATTAAAACAAATCATTGATGAGGACTTCCTAAATCTATAGAAAGAGCTAGAAAGAAACAACAACAAAAACAAACAAAAAATACCTACAACCCTTTTTCAAGGCACATTGTATTAAAATTATCAAAACTTAATGACTAAGAAAGAATTCTCAAGGAAGTAAGGGGAAAAGAAAAAGTAACCTGTAAAGGAAAGCACAGTAGGTTATCATTCAGACTTCTTAGCAGAAACTGTACCAGCCAGAACAGATGGAACCTAATTTTCAAACATTTGAAGGAGAGAGATTATTAGCCAAGAATAACATATCCAGCAAAATTATCCATTAACTATAAAGCATAAATAAAGACTTTCCCTGACATAGAAAAGCTAAGGGAAGTTTTCACCAGCAGACTTCCATTGCAGGAAATAGTCAAGGGGGTTATTCTACCTGAAACAAAGAACAAGTGGCCACAAAATGGTAAGATCATCAATAAACTTACAGCATAAACAGGGATGATTGAGGAGAAGAAAAATATAAAAAGAGAGGGGTAAAGGAATAAATTGGCAAAGGAAGAAGGAGAGGAGATGAGAAGCATTAAAAATGACTATTACATATACAAAAATTCCTTTTATATATACCTAATAGTAACCACACCAAAAAAATAAAAATACCAAAACTGAGACACACAGCTTAATAAAGATGGAAGAGAAGAAAGAAGGATGGAAGACCACCAAAGAAGACCAACAGACAGACACAAAGGAAAAGAACCAGTTGAGGCACAGAGCTACCAGAAAAGAAAAAATAAAATGGCCATAGGAAATCTTCATATATTAATAATTACCTCAAATGCAAAAGGACTGCACCCAGGATAAAGCGTAACAGAATGGATCAAAACACAAAGCCCAGGCCTGGCTGGCATGGCTCAGCTGCTTGAGTACCATCCTGCAAAACAAAGAGCTGCTGGTTTGATTCCTAGTCAGGACACAAACCTGGGTGGCAGGCTGGTCTCAGTCAGAGCGTGTGCGAGAGGCAACCAATCAATATTTCTCTCACATGTCAGTGTTTCTCTCCCTCTCTTTCTCCTTCCCTTCCCCTCTCTCTAAAAATAAATAAAATCTTAAAACACACGCACACACACACACAACTCAACCATATGCTGCCTTCAAGAGACATATCTAGGCTGCAAAGACAAAGTTAGACTCAAAGTAAAAGGGTGGAAAATGATTCTCCAAGCAAACAGCACCCAAAGAAAAGCAGGTATAGCCCACACTTACATCTGACAAAACAGATTTCAGGATAACATAGGTAACAAGAGACAAAGGTAGACATTTTATAATTATAAAGGAGACTGAATCAAAAAAGACATAACATATCTTAATATATATGCACCCAATCAGACGGCACAAAAATATATAAAGGAACCACTAACAGAACTAAAGGGAGAAACTGACTAAAAACACAACTGTAGTTGGGGACCTTAGTACTCCGTTGACAGCTCTCGACAGATCATTGGAACAGAAAATTAATAAAGAAATGACACATTACCAGGGTGTCCAACCTTTTGTAGTCTCTGGCCCACACTAGAAGAAGAAGAGTTGTTTTGGGCCACACATCAAATACACTGTGATACATAATCACAAAAAAATTCATAATGTTTTAGTAAATTTATGGTTTTGTGTTGAGCCACATTCATAGCTATCCTGGGATGCATGTGGCCCACAAACCACAGGTTGGACACCCCTGCATTAGACCAAATAGACATAATTGATATTTACAGAGCCTTTCATCTCAGAACATCAGATTATACATTCTTTTCTAGTGCACATGGAACGTTCTCAAGGATAGACCATATTTAGGACACAAAACTAACCTCTACAAATTCAAGACTAAAATTATACAAAGCATATTCTCTGACCATAATATTTTGAAATTAGAAAACAACTGCTAAAAGGAAATAGAGAATGCTACAAATATGTGGAGATTAAACAAAAATACTAAAAATTACTGGTCAAAGAATAAGTAAAAATTACTGGTCAAAGGTTAAATAACAAGATATAGAGAAAGACCCAAGATGACTGCATATTATCTGGAAATTGTCCTCTTGCTCCCAGGCCCAGACCTCTCTTGCAACTAAATACAGAGCAATCAAATTGAAAGTACAACTGGAAGTGAGTGAGCATATGTGTGATTCAAGTAAGTACTGCAGTCCTCAGACTCCAGCTCCTGGCAATAGCAGTGTGCAGACTCTGACCAGGGTGGAGGGCACGGGACACCTCTGGGCACTGAGGTATGGGCATTTTGAAGGTTTCTTCCTGAGGAGGATATTTTCATTCCTGAACACCCCTTGGTGCACCTGTCTCCAATCTCTCTGCTCTGCTGGGTTCAGTGGAGCAGGCCAGAGGAACAGTGTAACTCATAGTGTCTGGTAGAAAGGGCCTTTTCAGAGCCTTTGTTTCCTTCTTTCCCCTGTGGATATGTGCTCAGCAGGGGGTTGCTGATCCTGGCCTCACTGATCTGCAGAGCCTGTAATCTTGCAGGTGGGAGTTGGGCATGCCTGCCTGTGAGAGGACCTGCTTGGCTGCAATGAATATCAGACATTCAGCTCCCCGCCTTCTAGTCCTGAGCCTGCCACTCTTGCAGAAAACCCAAGCCCATACTCCCTACTCTGCACAGCCCCCTGCTTGTCAGCTGTGCTGGGTCAGGTCCCACAGTCCCTTCAGTGTAACACTATCACTCTGGTGCACATGAGCACAGGGCTTCTGCCAAGTCCCAAGACCCACCTCAACTACTCTTTTAAAGAGTTTCTGTGTCACCCCACACTGCAGCACCAAGCACTGGGAGGCCTTTTCTCCATGTACTCCTCCTCCTCAAAAAGCACGAAGTCTCTCTCAGTCATGGCTGACCACAGCCTGCCAGAGCCTCCAACACTTTAGATAAAGTTTTTCTCTGGATCTCTCCCAGATGGCACTGGGAAGAGTCCAGTAGTGATATATAGCACAGATCAGTGGTGGGGTGCTCTCTCAGCTTCATTTCATTAGTTTCAATGTTGGGTGGACCTGCTCCTACCTTGCTATCTCTGGAGCCAGTACCATTCCTGCCGACTCTCTCCACCCCTGGAGCTCACAGCTCCTGAGCTGATCTGCAGACCCCTCTGTGGATCACATGTAGCCTCAAACAGGCTCCTAGGGCCAGACTAGGGCAGCATCTGACACTACCAGGGGCAGATCCAAAAATGGAAGACAGTGGTAAATGCTAGTCTCTGCTGAGATGAACTCCATTGTGGTCTTCATTATTTGTGTCATTTTCTCCCCTGCAGAGCTTTTTAACATTCATTTCTTTTCCTTCAAATTTGTTCCTATTATTTCATTAGTTTTTTATTGATATTTAGAAATATCAAATCTCATAATTTGCATCTCCCTTCTCTTAATCCATTCTGCATCTATCCTTCCTCTTATTTTGGTTTTAAATTTTATTTTTTTCTCTTGCTACAACTTGTTCATATTCTGTACTCTTACTATTTTTCCCTCTTCCAGCCCCTCAAAACCATTTTTCTTGGCATCTCACATTCTTTTTCCCATTCTTAAAATAACTGTATTCTCTCTCTACCTTTTGAATCTTTGCTTGTTGGTTGTTGATATGGTGGTTGTTGTTGCATTTCTTCAATTTTACTCTTAGATATACATTACTTTTATAGTTCAAATCTCAAATCTTACTGTTCTCTTCTCTCACTCCATTTTGCCTTCCTCCTTCCCTTTCTAATTTTCATTTTGAATTTCATTTTTTCCTCTCTTGGCCTGGTTTTCATTCCTCACTTATTATTTCTTCTTCCTCTATCAAATCAAAATCACTTTTCTTTCCTTTAGGCATCTCACAAGCTTTTGTTTTCTCCTTTTTTTCTTCTTATTCCCATTACACTTGTATTAATTTTTGCTTTTTTGTGTGTGTGGATATTGCTGTGATGCATCTTTTTCTTCAATTTGGATCCTATTTTTCCACTGTTTTTTAAATGTTTTTTAAACCTCATACTATACACTTTTCTTTTCTTATTCGAATTTGCCTTCTCCTCACTCTCTTTTATTTATTTTGTAAATTCTACTTTCTTTATTTCTTCATCTTGTTTCTATTCCCTACCCTTATTATTTCTCCTCTCCCTACCCTCTCAAAATCATTTTTTCAGTTAGTCATCTCATATTTGCTTTTCCTTTCTTATAATAGCTTGTATCTCTACACCTTTATCAACTTTTGCTCATTTGTTGTTGATAATATAGTTGTGGGTGGGGGGTATTTTGCAGATGTGGGTTTTGTTTCCTGGATTATTTTATTTTGTTCTGGTAGCACATGCACACCAGCACACAAGATGTGGTGGGAGGTGTGATCTTCAGTCAGCCAGCCAGAGGGAAGAGCCTACCAAAGAATGACTGAACAAGAACCCAAACCTAATTACAACAAGACAGCCCACATAAATGACCTAAATATTATCCTAAAAGCATCCAGCTCAGGGGATCAAGGAGGCAGACCCACTGAGTCTCACTGGTCTCCTACCACAGAAGGACACACCTACAAAGACAAGGAGTGAAATAAGATCAATCTAATATGCAGAAACAAATAAGAAGAGTCACCTAAAATGGAAAGACAAAAAACAACCCCCAATCAAAAACAAAGGAGGAATCCCTAGGAAGAGTGCTAAATGAAGTTAAGGCAAGGAATCTATCAGACATAGAATTCAATAATGGTTATAAGGATGTTCAAGGAACTCAGTGAGAACTACAAGGAACTTTATAGGAGCTACAAGGAACTTACTAGGAACTACATCAGCAAGAAGGAAATATAAACTATCAATAAGAGCCAGGAAGAAATGAAAACTATACTAGAAGGAGTTAAAAGCAGGCTAGATGAAGCAGAGGATTGAATCAACAAATTGGAGAATGAAGTAGAAAAACCCTCAGATAGAGCATCAGAATAAAAAAAAATTCAGAAATATTGAAGATAGTTTAAGGGAGGTGCAGGAAAACATGAAGATAATAATATTCATACCATAGGAATATAAGAAGAGAATAAGAAAAGCAAGGGTGAGGAAACCAGTTTAAAAAAGAAATAACATGGTGAGGGAAAAAGTCACAAAAGTCCTGGGAGCACAGAGGGTCCCAATCAAGATTAACCCAAAGAGGTTCACTCCAAGACACATCATAATTAAAATGGAAAAATTTGAAAACAAATAGAGAATCTTAAAGGCAGCAAGGGAGAAACAACTAATAACATACACAGGAGCTCCAATAAAGCTATCAGCTGATTTCTCAACAGAATCTCTACAAGCCGGAAGAGAATGGCTAGAAGTATTCTAAGTAATGAAAAGCAAAGGCCTGCGAGCAAAACTACTTTATCCTGCAAGGGTCTCATTTAAAATGGAAGGTGAAATAAGGAGTTTTCCAGACCAAAAAAAAAAAATGTTAAAGGAATATCTCTACCACACCATCATTGCAACACATGCTAAAGGGTCTTCTTTAAGAAGAGGAAGAAAGAAAGAGAGAGACGACAGAGAAACACAGGTACAAAGAGAGAAAATACCAATAAATACCTATCAATAATAACCTTAAGTGTAAAGGATTAAATTCTCCAATCAAAAGACATAGGGTAGCTGAATTGATAAGAAAACGACTTATCTATGTGCTATCTACTATGTGTGATCCAACTCAGAACAAAAGATCTACACAGGCTGAAAGTGAAGGGATGGAAAAAATATTCCAAACAAATGAACATGAAAAAAATCTGGGGTAATAATACTTACATTAGACAAAACAGACTTCAAAACAAAGGCTATAACAAGAGAAAAACAACCTCACTTCATAATACTTAAGAGTGCATTCCAACAGATGAATATAACCCTCATAAACATATATGCACCCAACACAGGAGCACCAACCTATGTAAAGAAAATCTTGGAGGACCTCAAGAAAGATAACAGCAAAATAGTCATCATAGGGGATTTTAATATCACATTGTCAGCAATGGATATCTTCCAAATAATCAGCTAGGAAATTGAGGCTATGAACGATATTTTAGATCAAGTGGACTTAATTGATATATGCAGGACCTTTCACCCCAAAGAAGAAAAATGTACATTATTTTCAAGTGCACCTGGTATTTTCCAAAGATAGGCCACATAATAGGACACAAAACAAGCCACAGAAACTTCAAGAAAATTAAAATTATACCAAGCATCTTCTCAAATGACAATGGCTTGAAAATAAGAAACAACTTCAAGGAAAAAAACACAAACACACTCAAATACCTGAAGGCTGAATAACATTTTATTAAATAATGAATGGGTTAACAATGAGATCAAGGAAGAAGTAAAAAAAATATCTAGAAACAAATTAAATGAACACATAATAACCAAAAACTTATGGGTCACAGTGAAGGCATTCCTGAGAGAAAAGTTCATAGCAACGCAGACCTATCTAAAGAAGATAGAAAAATCTCAAATAAACCAGCTAACCCTACAATTCTGAGAACTAGAGGAACAACAAATAAATTCCACAGTAGGAGGAAGTAAATCATCAAATAAGAGCAGAATAAAATGACATAGAAACTGAAAAACAATTCAAAAGATCAATGAATCCAGGGACTGGTTCTTCAAAAAGATAAACAAAAATGGCAAACCTTTCACTAGACTCATCAAGAAAAGGAGAGAGAGGGTCCAAATAAAAGAAATCAGAACCAAAGAGGAGACGTTACAAATGATACCACCAGAATACATAGAATTGTAAGAAATTACTATGAACAGTTATATGCCAAAAAATTGGACAACCTAGGTGAAATGAACAAATTCCTAGAAACATACAAGCTTCCAAAACCAAATCAAGAGGAAGCAGAAGGCCTGAATACACCAATAACAACAAGTGAAATTAAAGTGATAATTAAAAAACTCCAGGCACACAAAAGTTTAAGATCAAATGACTTCACAGGTAAATTTCAGCAAACCTTTAAGGAAGAATTAATCTCTATCCTTCTCAAACTATTCCAAAAATTCAGGAAGTGGGAAGATTCCCAAATTCTTTTTACAAGACCATTATTATCCTAATTCCAAAACCAGGTAAAGACACAACACAGAAAACTACAGGCCAATATCTCTGATGAATATAGATGCTAAAATCTTCAAAAAAAATATTGGCAACCCAGATCCAGCAATACATTAAAAGATCACACATCATGAAGCTATTTTGATGCAAGGTGGTACAATATTCACAAATCAATAAACTTAATATACCACATAAACAAAATGAAGGACAACAATTACATAATCATATCAATAGATGCTGAAAATTTCTGAAAAGCCAGCACCCATTTATGATAAAAACACTCAGCAAAGTGGGAATAGAGAGAACATATTTCAACATAACAAAGGTTATATATGAGAAACCTACAGCCAACATCATACTCAATGGGCAAAAACTAAAAGTTTTCCCTTTAGGATCAGGAACAAGTCAACTGTGCCTGCTTTCACTATTTTTATTCAACATAGTACTGGAAGTTCTAGCCACAGAAATCAGACAAGTAAAAGAAATAAAATGCATCTAAATTGGAAAGAGGAAGTAAAATTGTCATTATTTACAGACATGATAGTATACATAGAAAACCCTATAGTCTCTACTAAAAAACTACTCTACTTAATAAGTGAATTTGGCAGAACAGAACACAGAGTTAATATTCAGAAATCAAGGGCATCTTTGTACACCAATAATGAAATATCAGGAACAAAAACAGGAAAATAATCCCATTTCCTACAGCAACAAGAAAAATAAAGTACATAAAATTAAACTTAACCCAGGAAGTAAAAGACCTGTACTTGGGAAACTACACAACACTTAAGAAAGAAATTAAAGAATATACAAACAAATGGAAGCGTATACTGTGTTTATGGATTGGAAGTATTAGCATCATTAAAATGTTCATACTACCCAAAGCAATCTATGAATTTGATACAATTTCTATTAAAATACCAATGGCATATTTCACAGATTTATAACAAATACTTCAACATTTTATATGGAAACAAAAAGACCCTGAATAGCCTCAGCAAACCTGAGAAAGAAAAGCAAGGTAGAAGGGATCACAATACCTGATGTTAAATTATACTACGAGGCCACTGTAATCAAAACAGCCTGGTACTGGCATAAGAAGAAACACATAGATCAATGGAAACAGAATATGGAGCCCAGAAATAAATCTATGCCCCAATGGTCAATTAATATTCAACAAAGGGGGCAGTGGCATAAAATGGAATACAAATATCTTCTTCAGTAGATGGTGCTGGGAGAACTGGATTGGTACATGCAAAAAAAAAAAATGAAACTAGACCACAAACTTACATGATACACCAGAATAAACTCAAAATGGATAAAAGGCTTAATTATAAGTTGTGATGCAATAAAATTCCTAGAGAAAAATTTAGACAGGAAAATTTCAGTATCCCATATAACAATATTTTTGCAGATATATCTCCTAGGGCAAGGGAAATGAAGGGAAAAATAAACAAATGGGACTATATCAAACTACAAAGCTTTAGCACGGCTAAAGAAAATAACAAAATGGAAAGAGAACCAAATGTATGGGAAAACATATTTACCAATGATACTTCACACAAGGGCTTGAGCTCCAAAATATGTAAAGAAATAATACAACTCAACACCAGCAAGACAAACAATCCAATTAAAAAATGGGCAAAGGGCATGAATATTTACTTCTCCAAGGAGGACATACAGATGGCCCATAGACTTATGAAAAGATGCTCAACATCACGAGCCATCAAAGAGATACAAATTAAAATCAAAATGAGATATCACCTCACACTTGTCAGAATGGCTATCAATAAATCAACAAACAACAGGTGCTGGCAAGGATGATGAGAAAAGGGAACCCCAGTACACTGTTAGTGGGAATGCAGACTGGTGCAGCCACTGTGGAAAACAGTATGGAATTTTCTCAAAAAACTAAAAGTGGAACTGCCTTGTGATCTGGCTATTCCACTGCTGGGATTATACCCTAAGAATCCTGACCACCAAGTCAAAAGAACTTATGCACCCCAATGTTCATAGCAGCACTACTTACAATAGCCAAGTGCTGGATACAGCCTAAGTGCTCATCAGTAAATGAGTGTATCAAAAAACTCTGGTACATTCACACAATGGAATACTACACAGAAGAAAGAAAGAAGGAGCTCCTACCTTTTGCGACAACATGGATGGAACTGGAGAATATTTTGGTAAAGTAAGACACTCAGTGAAGGACATATCCCATATGATCTTACCTGCAAGAGGAATCTAATGAATGAAATGAACTAATAAATAAAATAGAATGACAAGCATGAAACATGGAACAGGCTATAAGTGAAAAGAGGGAAGGCAAGTGGAGGATAATGGTGGAACCAAGTGGAAGGGACTAGACAAAGAACATGTGTGAATGACCCATGAACGTGTACAACAGTGTGGGAACTGACTGTGGGAGTGGTGGGGTATGGGCAAAAGAGGGTAAAGGGGAAAACCATGACAATTGTGATAGAATAACAATGAAAAATTATTTAAAATATATTGAAAAAGACAATAAAATGGAGTAATTTTCTGATTAATGTATTGGAAGAACTAATATAGTCAAAATGGCTATCTTAGCCAAAGCAATATACAGATTTAAGCAATCACTATCAAATCCCAATGTCATTTATAAAGAAATAGAATAAGGAATCATCAGATTTGTATGGAACTTCCAAAGACCCTAAATAGTGGAAGCAATCTTGAGGAAAATAAACAAAGCCATAGGTATTGCACAACCTGACTTCAAATTTATTACAGAACTGTGACAATTAAAACAGCATGGTATTTTCACAAAAACAGACACACAGATGAATGGAACAGAATTGAGAGCCCAGAAATATAATGTTATGTATATGGGCAGATAATCTTGACAAAGAAGCCAAAACCAACAATAGAGGAAAAAATCCTCTTCAATATATGATGCTGAGAAAGTTAAAAAGCAACCTGCAAAAACAGAAACTTCTTTACAGTTTGTCCTCATGTACAAAAATTAATTCAAAATGAATCAAAGCCCCAAATATAAGTCTGAAGCAATAAATTGCATAGAAGAAAACATAAGTACTGAACTTATGAACCTTTGTAATAAAGAACATTATATGAATTTTACTCCAAAGACAAGGGAAGAAAAGGTAAAAATAAATAAATGGACTATATCAATAAACAGCTAGTATACAACAAAAGAGACTGAAAACAAAACAAAAGGCAACCAATATAATGGGAAAGGATATTTGCAAACAGCTCCGACCAGAGATTAATATCCAAAATACATAAAGAAATCATACAACTCAATACCAAATACACAAATAATCCAATTAACAAATGGGCAGAGGATCTGAACAAACACCTCTCTTAGGAAGACATACAGGCCCTGGCTGGTGTGGCTCAGTGGATTGAATGCCAGACTGTGAACCAAAGGGTCACTGGTTCAGTTCCCAGTCAGGGCACTTGCCTGGGTTTCAGGCCAGGTCCCCACTAGGGGGTGTGCAAGAAACAACCACACATTGACATTTCTCTCCCTCTCTTTCTCCCTCCCTTCTCCTCTGTCTAAAAATAAATAAATAAAATCTTTTTTTTTTTAAAGAAGACATACAAATGGCCAACAGATGTATGAAAAGATGTTCAACCATGGAAATGCAAATACTGATACAGACTCTATTAAAAACATTTAGGTGGTTTCCTCAAAAATTAAGAACAGATTTACCATATGACCCAACAATCTCTCTTCTGCATATCTACCAAAAAAAGTTGAAAACATTTATTCACAAAGGTATATATGCACACCTGTGTTCATTGCAGCATTATTCGCAGTGAACAAGACATGTTGACAATTGGTGTCATTTACTAAAGGATTGTGTAAAGAATATGTAGTACGTATATACAATGGAACACTACTCAACCATAAGAAAAGATGAAATACTGCTATTTTTGACAACATAGATGGATCTTGAAAATATTATGCTAAGTGAAATAAGTCAGAAAAGCTAAGGACCATATATTTCACTCATATATGGAATGTAAACTGTAATTCAGATATAAACAGTATTGTGTTTACCAGAGGGAAGGGTGTAGGGCCGGGGTAGTAAACAAGGCCAAATGTATGCTAACAGAAGATGACTTGACTTCTGGTTGAGGGTATATAATGCAATATGCAGATCACATATCCTAGAAATGCACTGTCAAAATCTATATGATCCTATTAACCAAAGTCACCCCCATACATTTAATAAAAAATGTTATTCTTGACTTTTTGCTTTATTTGCTCTATTCTTGAAAAAAACTTAAGAATAAATGTTTGTATTTTGATTTAAATTTAGAAAATATTGGGTTACAGAGATCTATTCACAAAAATACTAAAATGTTTGATTGCATAAAAATCACTTTGGGGAAATTTGAGCACTTACAGTGAAAAATATTGTATATTTAGACTTCCCGCCAAGATGGTGGTATAGGTACATACACTTTCCCTCCTTACACAATTAAAAGAAGAATGACAACAAATTTAAAACAAAAAGTAATCAGAATTTCCAGAAAATTAAACTGTATGGAAGTCCAGCAACCAAAGAATTAAAGAAGGAACATTCACCCAGACCAGTAGGAGGGGCAGAGATGGGCAGCTGCAGTGGAGAGGATTTGTAGCAAGGAGGCAACTGGAGGACCAGGGCAGGTGAGATGGCAGCTGGCAGACCTGGCAAGGCAAAGGCTGGTGGAGCAGGTGTTCCCACATTTGTGTGCGGGTGAACTGGGAGGAACAACTGGGGAGTGAGACAGACCATGAAACCCAGGGTTCCAAAGTGGGGAAATAAAGCCTCAAACCTCTGACTGAAAAAAGCTGTGGGGGGTTGAAACAGTAGGAGAAACTCCCAACCTCACAGGAGAGTTCATTGGAGAAACCCATGGGGTCCCAGAAAATAAACAAACCCACCATCTGGGAATTGGCACCAGAAGGGCCCGATTTGCTTGTGGGTAGTAGGGGAAGTGACAAAAAGTAGGCAGAGAGCTGAGCAAGAGGAATTATTCCTTCCTGGACCCCTCCCCCACAGACAGCATCACCATGCAGCAACATGGGTTGCCCCACCCTGGCAAACACCTAAGCCTCTGTCCCTTACTACTTACTTAACAGGCATGCTGAGACCAAAAAAATATGGCCTAAATGAAAGAGCAGATCAAAGTTCAAGAAAAAATACAACTAAGCAATGAAGTGATAGCCAACCTATCAGGTGCAGAGTTCAAAACACTAGTAATCAGGATGCTCACAGAAATGGTTGAGTATGGTTGCAAAATAGGAAAAAGTGAAAGCTATGAAAAGTGAAATCAATGAAAATGTTCAGGAAACCAACAGTGATGGGAAGGAAACTTGGACTCAAATCAATGATTTGGACCAGAAGGAAGAAATAAACAGTTAACCAGAACAGAATGAAGAAACAAGAATTCAAAAAAATGAGGAGAGACTCAGGAACCTCTGGGACAACTTGAAACATTTCAACATTCAAATCATTGGGGTGCCAGAAGGAGAAGAGGAAGAGCAAGAAATTGAAACCTTATTTCAAAACATAATGGAGAATTTCCCTAATCTGGCAAAAGGAAATAGACTTCCAGGAAGTACAGGAAGCACAGAAATTCCCCAAAAAGTTGTACCCAAGGAAGTACACTCCAAAACACATCATAATTACATTACCCAAGATTAAAGATAAGGAGAGAATCTTAAAAGCAGCAAGAGAAAAGGAGATACAGTTATCTACAAAGGAGTTCCTATAAGACTATCAGCTGATTTCTCAAAAGAAACCTTACAAGCAAGAAGGGGCTTGAAAGGAGTATTCAAAGCCATGAAAGTCAAGGATCTACATCCAAGATTACTCTATCCAGCGAAGCTATCATTTAGAATGGAAGGACAGAGAAAGTGCTTCTCAGATAAGGTCAAGTTAAAGGAGTTCCTCATCACCGAGCTCTTACTATATGAAGTGTTAAAGGGACTTATCTAAGAAAAAGTAACTTTGAGAGTAACTTCTAAGAAGATCAAAAATACAAACGGTATAATGATGACAAATTCACAACTATCAACAACCAAACCTAAAAAAACAAAAACAAAAACAAAAATGAACTAAGCAAGCAACTAGAAGAGGAACGGATTCACAGAAATAGAAACTACATGGAGGGTTATCAGTGGGGAGGGGAAGGGGGCAAATGGGGGAAAGGTACAGGGAATAGGAAGCATAAATTGCAGGAACAAAATAGATAGGGAAGTTAAGAATGGTATGGGAAATGGAGAAGCCAGAGAACTTGTATGTATGACTCATGGACATGAACTAAGGTAGGGGAGTGGTGATGGGAGGAGGGTACAGGGTTGAGGGAAATAAAGGGGAGAAAAAAATGGGACAACTGTAATAGAATAATCAATAAAATATATTTTTGTTGAAAATATATGAATTAATAAAAAGACCAAAAATATTTTGTATTTAATATGCAGAGCTATATTTAATAGCTCTGTGTTTTTTAAATATAAATAAATCACAGAATCTCATAGAAACTTACTTAGAATCACATAGTTGAAATATATCACAAACTAGATGATTACATTAAGAGTTCTTCATAGCTTTGTGACTGTAACACCTCTCCCTGATTTGTTTGTTTATATACTTATTCATTCATTTTGGACAACCCTAACTGAATGAGTCTATCACCAGATATCTGGACTTGTGTTTTAGGCCTTCAAATAGAGAAATAGAATCATATTTTCCCAGAAATCCATGCATATTCTTTTACACATATCTTTCTAACTGGATTCACTAGATATCTTGATATTCACAATTAATTAAAGAAGAAAATATTTCAACAGCTCATCAAATTTAAACAATAAAAAACTGCTGAGTACATGTACATTTTTAAAAAAATGTTTCTGTACTAGAATTTAGGGGCTTCAGAGGAAGGCACCATTTGAATAACAGGGATGGCCAACCAACAACTTCAAAATATATGACTGTCCTGATATTTTCTAGGGAATTCACATACAATAATTCTGCATACAACAAATACATGAGAGTAAATAGTTAGATCATACAAGTATTAGGGGACCCAGAATTCAAATCACAGTAACCTTAAAAGAGTGATATAAGGGAAACTAGATTTGAATTTAATAAATGAAAATTTTATCTAGCATATATCTAATTGTCTTAGTACATTTGAGATGCTAAAACAAAATACCACATAGTAGGTAGCTTTTAAACATCACAAGTTTATTTCTCATAGTTCTGGAGGCTGGGAAATTAAAGATCAAGACACCAGCATAGTGAAGACCCTGGTTCTTAGCCAGTGTTTTCTCTCTGAATCTGTATAGGTTATCTTTTGTGTAAAACAAATAATATTCATGAGGCTACTTCCTTATGATCCAATGATTTTTCAAAGGCCCTACTATTACTGGTAGACAGTCTGTCCAGAGAGCTGTCTTCACAGAAATGGCCATCACTCAAGATGGAGGCAGGAGGAAGTTCTTGGATTGATCATGCAAAAAGCCAGCAAGATAATTGGATAGGACAAAAACGTTTGCCCCTCCTTCCCAGATTGAGGGTGGAACCAGGGGAAGGTAGACACATGTACTATAGATGTCGAAATGGCACAAGAGGAGGTGTGAGACCAGAGAGGCCTGTCAGTCTAGCCTGGAGAAAGAAGGGACAGGTTGGGAGCTGGACCCACTTGAAGCATGCCAAAGTTTGGGAAGTTGATTGGTCATCTTGAGAAAGCACCTGGCCATCCCACACTCAAAAGTAATATACTCCCAGGGGAACAAAGAAACGTGGTCTCTTGCTTCTGGCACACTGGCTTATGATCTGCACTGGCACAGTACACGAAACTGTTCTCTCCATGGCCTCCAGGAGGGACTCTCCGCCTCTGTCTTCCCTGCATGGAGATGTACTTGCTGATATGTTCACACGTTCCCTCTTGCAGGAGTGTATGACCTTGTGGCCCTAGAAGCTGCATGGCCCATGACCATACAGGGTCCACGTACAGGCTCCAAGAGGAAGCCTAAAATGGACAGTAGCCAGGAAAAAGCTAAGCTATTTGGTCATGAGTTTGGCTTTTGTGGTGACCAGAAGCTGAACTTTTTTTTTGGTTACACTACCCCCAATACCATCATGATGGACATGAGGATTTCCACATATGATTTGTTGGAGGAACACATTCAGACCATAGTTCTGAATAAGCCTGGCTGATAAGCCAGGTTTAGAGACTTGTCATTTATAAGATACACCCCCAAAATTTACCTTACTGCTTACTTTGTGTTGTGTCAAGTATAGTAAATAAAATAATAATAAAAGCAGGTAAGAGATCTGACTTTGGGACCTTACAGTTTAATAGGCATTGACTAAGCAATTATTTAAATTAATTAAATTCATGATTTTACTAAATATTTTGCAGAAAATACTCCAGTGTTATAAAAACGACATCATGTCCGGATAAGCCGGACACATTGGGGTGAGAGGTAAGTAGGTGTAAGCACTGCAGAGTCTCCCTTGGGTTGCCCATGGAGAAGGGGCTGGTGGATACGTAAAATCCAACATTCCTGTTCCTTTGGCTTCCCAGAGTGAGAGACAGTATTTGTTGCTAGCTAGTTAAAAGAGACCTCTTTTTTTAGATTTGATTTATTGTTGTTCTTTTAAGATATATATTTTTTATTTTTAGACATAGGGTAAGGGAGAGAGAAAGAGAGAGAAATATCAATTGCTTCTTATACATCCCCTACTGGAGACCTGGCCCACAACCCAGGCATGTGCCCTGACTGGAAATCGAACCAGTGACCCTTGGGTTCACAAGCTGGTACTCAATCCACTGAGCCACACCAGCCAGGGCTAAAAGAGACTTCTTAATGCATGCAAATTCCCTGTTTTGCTTTTATGGTCACCTAACAAACTTGAGACAATGTGGGGCTAGTTATAACTCACCTTCATTGAAACACGAGTCATATTTCATATCATTGTACATTTTATTAAGTATTATTTGGATTATAATTTAACTTTATATAGTATTAAGTGAGAAGAAAGTACTACTACTTACTATTTAATTAAAAAAACACTAACTTCAGCATTCTTGTTACATTTTCAGCTTTATTATAAATTAGTATATTAGCATTTAGGATTTTCTCTATTAGCCTTATAAGCTTAATTAATATGGGTCAAATTTAGAAATATGGATACCTTTAAAATGGGTCCCCCAAATCAGCCCGTGTATATCTAAGTCTTTACCAGATTTCAAACAGTGGTGAATTCATTCACATGGTTCTGTCTTATAGGGTACAGGGACCAGGTTCGGTGGCCAGAAAGATCTCTTTAGTTTACACAATCTTTTCTTTGTTAAATTATTACTGTTTATTCCTGTAGAATTGATTTATAAAAAATAAGGGACCATCTGCTTATTCTCACCTGTACAATGATTTAAAATAAGTAGGAAAATAATTGAATGGAAATTATACTGTATAGCAAAATTCATATAAGTCTGTATTTGGTAGCCAATATTACTTATTTGCTCTCCCCAGTGAAGATACCACTACACCTTGTTAAAACATAATAAAATGCGAATTTTAAGATAAATAGAAAATAAACTCCAGTTAGTTTTGAAATTTAACTATGACAATTATCAAAGATAGGTCATTAAAAATAAAATTATTTTAGAGAGTTTTTAATGAAAGTTATTTCTAAAATTATTTTAGAAAGTTTTACAGTGCATATAAAAAACCAATAGTGTTATAACAAATAAGTGCTAAGAAGAGCATATAGGTAAAAGCATTTCTAGGAAATGATCTAATACTTTGTTTATTAACTCTTAGGAGGACATTAAGACTGAACTTTCGTGCTATACTATTAGTGTATGTATGTGTTTGTGTGCTTTCTTACCTACTATACCCTTTACCATACGGAGTATATTTTCCATGTTATAAGTGATGTAGCTGCATATTAACATGTTTTGTCTTGCATTATTCATAGCACCATACAATCCTGCTCTGTCAAATTGCCATATCTCAATGACAAAAATAATTATTAAATGGGAGTCAGCTAAACCACAAATCAGCATCCAATGACTCTGTCTTCTTTATGACCCTCAGAATACCTAAGGATCTTTAGGTCAAAGAGGTTTGAGAGTGTTATTGATGTAGTTAAATGTAGTTGATATCCCTTCTTGTCAGAGTAAATTTTGTTAAGGTTATTAATTGTGAAACTAAATCATGATTATTTAGCATTTGTATTAATTCTCCATATAATAGGCAAGAAGTTATATGAGATTAAATATTACTTGTCATCTAATAATAAATATTCTAGCTTTAATATTCTAAAAGTGTCTTAAATATTTTACCCTGGCTGGTGTGGCTCAGGGGATTGAGTCTTGACCTGTGAAACAAAGGGTCGCTGGTTCTATTCCCAGTCAGTGCACATGCCCGGGTTGCAGGCCGGGTCCCCAGTAGAAGGCGCACAGGAGGCAACCACACAATGATGTTCTCTCTTTGTCCCTCCTGTCCCCTCTCTCCAAAAATAAATAAATAAAATCATTTAAAAAAAGTATAAAAGACACATGGACAAAAAATAGGGGAGTTGGAAATGGGAAGGGTGAGAGGGCTGGGTAGGTGGGCTCAGATGGGAATAAAAGACAGAAAACTGTACTTGAACAACAATTAAATTTTTTAAAAAAATTTTAAAAAGTCTTAAATATTTCACAACATACTCTTAAATGTTAACTTACATTGTGGATCTTAGAGAGATGTATACAGAAAAACACAAGAAGCAACTTAAATGCAGAAATATGAATCCCTGTTTTGTGAAAAGGCTTTCCTTCTTAATTATATATTTAATAAGCAGGATTAAATTTTCCAAAATTAATTATTTCCCACATATTATTATTTTTGGATCATGTTGCTATACAGATTTGTGATCATCCTAGTGAATAAAAACCAATGTCATTTTTTCAAATTTTTAATCATGGCTTTTGTGCTTATTTTTTTCTTAGTTTAGGATTTTTAAATTCATACTTTTGGTCCTTTTCTAACATAATCCCTAGGATGCAACTCTTGCATTATCATTTGAATAGACACAGTTTCTCTTTGTTAAGTAAATTTTCAGTGCACTCGAAGCTGTAAAAATTGTCTCTGCTATGAAACCGTTGTTGAAATAGTAACATGATTAAACCTTTCAGAGAGGGAAAACAAACTTCTCATAGATTTTTCCATTGAGAGAATACAAAGCTTAGAAAGGCAAAACATACACCTACTTTGTCTTTTTGGGGAGTGGGGTCCATGGTATTTGAATTTAATAAATCAAATGACAACGAAACTCAATCTATGGGCAGCACAAAAAGAACTTATTAATTGAAAGGGCGGCACTATCTTCAAGCACTATCTTCAGGAATTCAAAGTCATGGGAAAGCTTTGCCTCTCCCTTCCTCACCTCCATTTGACTTCATTCTCAGACGCTGTTCAAAAGTAAAGCAACAAGCAGCCCCAGGCAACTGCCCATTCATGTGTTCCTTGGAGGCTGGCATGCCAGAGAGGAAAATAAAAAGCGTGCGTTTGCTCCGGCCCGCGGAGCAGTCAACAGGGTCCCGAGTCTACCTGAAACGGATGAAAGGGGTGGGAACAAGAGGCGCGAAGAAGGCAGTAAGACTGGACTCGGTTCAAACTGCAAGGTTTTATTTTAAGCGCGGGGTTATATAGGAACGGGAAAGTGAAAGTAACCCTGATAGGTTGCCCTGGTGCATGATCACCGCGTGCTCTTGTTAGTGATAGGTCAGTTGGGTGCATGATCAGTGCATGATCAGTGCATGATCTTGTTAGTGATTGGTCAGTTAGGTGCCTGATCAGCGTGTGATCAGTACCTTGATTGACAGCTGGTTCCC